>AWUE01022847.1:0-17413 GCA_001974825.2 Corchorus olitorius | reverse complement strand
ACTATTTAATTAGAAGTATACAATACTGCAAACTTAACTTTTTTTGGTAAATTTTGATCCTTTAAGGTTTAAAATTTTGACACTTAACTATTGTTAAAGATTTGATAACAGAAACTAAACTCAGTCTCAAAATTTAAACTTAAAGAAATTAGAAAGCATAACTTTTTACAATTGCCCGAAACTTGAAAGCATATCAAAGATGGAATTATCCAACAAAACTTTGAAGATGATCAAAGGAAAAAGTCGGGGTGGGAAAGTATGAAGTGGAAGGAAACAAAGTAGGAAAGTCCGCCAGAAGATGATCTAATGTGCATATGTGCATATTTACCCTAATAAACAATGAGGAACATGTAATGATGCAGTTGACACAACATAGAAATCAATCTGACAATCAAACCAAAATTACATAGAAAGATTATCAAAATTTCGTAGTGTGGTTACCAAAATTTCATATAGAGATTATCAAAACTTCATAGTGTAGTTGTCAAAATTTCATACAGAGGTTACCAAAATTTCATAGGGAGGGAGGTTACCAAAATTTGTGCTTATCAAAATTTCCTAGAGAGGTTAACAAAATTTTGTAGGGAGGTTATGAAAATTTTATGGAGAGGTTATCGAAAATACATAGAGAGGATATCACAGTTTCATTCTCATAGGGAGGTTATCGAAATTTCATGGTGTGGTTATCAAAATTTTCATAGTGCGGTTACCAATTTTATTTAGTGTGATTATTAAAATTTTATAGGCAGATTATCAAAATTTCACACTGAGATTATCGAAATTTCATAGTGTAATTACCCAAATTTCATAGTGTGGTTATCGAATTTTCATAGGGAGGTTATCGAAATTTCATATTAGGTTATCAAATTTGCAAAATGAGGTTATCAATATTTCTACATTGGAGTATGAAAATAACTACCAAAATGACATAGAATAATATTGAAAAATTAGTACAAATTAGGTTTCCCTTCATTACATTTAAATAGAGTTTATTGTAAAGTGGACTCGCCAAATAAAGCTTTCTAAAAAGCCTAAAACCTCAACTTCCCGATTTAGCATGTTTGAGCGCCAAACGTTGTTCTCAGGAAAATGCTCATTCCAAGTACATTATTTGTGAAACCAACGCTCAAATGTTATGTTTCAGAGTGAGTAAGCTAATTGGAAAGTGGGTTTGCCAAAAAAAAAAAACTTTCTTCAAAGCCTAAAACTTAAAGTTCACGATTTTGCGTATTTGTGCGCAGAACGTTATTCTTGAGAAAATGTTAATTCCGAATGCATTATTTGTGTAACTATCGCTCATATATCATGTTTTAGAGTCAACAGAGCTCATTGGAAAATGTCTTGCCAAACAAATTTTTCTTCAAAGCCTAAAACCTCAACTTCAAAATTTTGCACGTTTTTGCAGGAAACATTATTTATTTGAAAATGATCCGAATGATTTTTTTAAAAAACCAATGATCGAAGTCAGTAGAGCTTATTGGAAAATTAGCTTGCGAAACAAAGTTTTTTTTTTTTTTTTTTTTTTTTAAACCTAAAACCTCAACTTCATGGTTTTGCAAACAAATACAACTCTCAGATGTCGTGTCTCGGACTGAGTACAGCTTATTGGAAACTAGGCTTACCAAATAAAGTTTTTTTAAGAAGACAAATACATCAACTTCACGATTTTCTGTGTTTTCACACAAAACATTGTTATTGAGAAAACGCTCATTCCAAATGTCTTTTTTTTAAACCAACGCTCAAATGTCGTTTCTCGGAATAATTTGACAAATGATATAATGAATGCTTTTAAATTTGTTGGTACATATATAACTTTTTAATAACCGTTATAGCTTTTTCAGTAACTAAAGTATTGTAAATTTGATAACCTCATTTATTGATTAAATTGTTACCAAAATTACTTATCATTAGATGTTGTTGGATTTGTTGGTGTAAAGCATTTTTCATAACTACATAGCTTTTTTGATAACTGTGTATTATAAATTTGTTAGCATCCATTGTTGATGAAATTGTTAACTAATGAAAATTTACTGGATTTGTTGTTTCACGTATAGTTTTTGATAATATATATGACTTTTCAATAACAAATTTCTGTAAATTTGATAACTTTTATTATTATTGATAAAATGGGTAACAAAATTTACTTATAACGAAAAATTGATGAGTTTATTCCCAATAATTTTTAGGAAGTTGGGCAAATTTAATCTTTTCAAAATTAACAAAAACATTAAATTACACAACATATAACTTAAAATTAGTTTCCATTAGACTTTAATCCCATAAAGAAACCTTATAATAAATGTATGAGATTATTATATTGAGTGTTTTTTTTAGGGGTACAAGTAAAATTAGAAAGCAAAAAAGCCAAGAAACAAAATTAGAAAACATAGCCTTTTGCAATTGCCCGAAGCTTGAAACCATATCAAAGCTGGAATTATCCGGCAAAACTTTGAAGTTGATCAAAGGAGAAAGCCGGGGGTGGGAAGATGTGAAGTGGAAGGAAACAAAGTAGAAAAGTTCGTCATAATATGATCTATTACACATATTTTCCCCAATAAACAATGAGGAAGATGTAATGACGTAATTCACACAACATAGAAATCAATCTGACAATCAAACCAAAATTACATAGTAAGGTTATTAAAATTTTCATAGTGTGGTTACCAAAATTTCATATGGAGGTTATCAAAACTTCGTAGTGTGATTATCAAAATTTCATACAGAGGTTACCAAAATTTCATAAAAAAAGGTTATCAAATTCTCTTATGGAGATTATCAAAATTTCATACGACGGTTATTGAAATTTTATAGTGTGATTATCAAAATTAATTAGAACGTTATCAAAATTTGTTCTTATCAAAATTTCCTAGGATGGTTAACAAAATTTCATAGGGAGCTTATGAAAATATTATGGAGAGGTTATCAAAATTACATATAGAGAATATCACAATTTCATTCTTATAGGGAAGTTATCAAAATTTCATGGTGTGGTTATCAAAATTTTCATAGTGCGATTACCAATTTTATAATGTGATTATCAAAATTTCATAGAATATGAGGTTATCAAAACTTCATTGTGTGGTTATCAGAATTTCAGAGTGTGGTTATCAAAATTTCACATTGTGGTTATCAAACTTTCATAGGGAGGTTATCGAAATTTCACAATGAGGTTATCAAATTTTTCAGTATGGTTATCAATATTTCTACGTTGGAGTATAAAAATAGCTACCAACATAGAATAATATTGAAAAATTAGTACATATTAGGCTTCCCTTACATTTGAATAAAGTATACTAGAAAGTGGACTCACCAAATAAATCTTTCAAAACCTAAAACTTGAACTTCACAATTTTGCGCGTTTGTGCACATAACGTTATTCTTGAGAAAATGTTCATTCCGAATGCGTTAGTTGTGTAACCAACGTTCAAATGTCGTGTTTCGGAGGTAGTAGAGCTCATTGGAAAGTGCCTTGACAAATAAATCTTTCTTCAAAGCCTAAAGCCTCAACTTCACATTTTGTGTGTGTTTGTGCGCAAAACATTATTTATTTGAAAATGACCAAAATGATTTTTTTTTTGAAATCAACGCTCTAATGTCATGTATCGAAGTCAGTAGAGCTTATTGAAAAAATAACTCGCCAAACAAAACTTTCTTTAAATCCTGAAACCTCAAGTTCATGGTTTTGCGAACAAATACAACTCTCAAATGTCGTGTCTCGAACTGAGTAGAGCTTATTGGAAACTATGCTTACCAAATAAAGTTTTTTTAAGAAGACAAAAACATTAACTTCACGATTTTCTACGTTTCCACACAAAACATTGTTCTTGAGAAAATACTCATTCCAAATGCGTTTTTTTTTGGGAAACCAAAGCTCAAATTGTTTCCCAGAATAATTTGACAAATTATATAATGAATGAGTTTAAACTTGTAGATACACATATAACCTTTTTATAACCTTTATAGCTTTTTCAATAACTAACTATTGTAACTTTAGTAACTGCATTTATTGATTAAATTGTTACTAAAATTACTTATTATTAGATGTTATTGCATTTGTTGGTGTAAAGCGTTTTTCATAACTACATAATTTTTTTTAGTAACTGTGTATTATAAATTTGATAGGATCCATTGTTGATGAAATTGTTAACTAATGAAAATTTACTGAATTTGTTGGTTCACGTATAGTTTTTTATGCTATATATAATTTTTCAATAACTAATTACTATAAATTTGATAATTTCTATTATTGATAAAATGGTTAACATAATTTACTTATAATGAAAAATTGATGAGTTTAGCGGCCTCCACCCCGACAAGGGTGAGAACACAAGTTCGATCCCCCGCAAGTGCAGTTGTTGGGAGGGCTTTAACCTTCACGCTCCCCGTCCGAAAGGGATTAGTCTTAGGCCCAAAGGGTTTGGGGATATCCTTGGTCAAACTAAAAAAATTGATGAGTTTATTCCCAATAATTTTTAGAATTTGGACAAATTTAATATTTTCACTAGATATTATCCCTGCACATTCGCGTCGGGTTTTTCGGTTTATGATGGAATTAAGTAATTTGAATTCTAAGTACAATTTTATCTTATGTAATAACAATTAAATTAAATTAAATGGAAGGAAATATTGTTAGAATTCTAATGTCTATTCAAATAATTATCTATAAGTGGATCGGCCCGCGCTGGCGCGTCGGACATTCAGTAATCTACTTCTTTGAACAATTTTATATTCGAATTAAATTGTTTGATATGTAGGAAATTTCGAAAGTACTATGATTTCAAATGTGTTGCATCTTTAAAAGGCTATACTATTAATATTGAGCATATGCCCTAAAGTTTGCAATAAATAGTAAATATTAGTTTGTACATGGACAGGTGCAATAGTTTCAATTTTGTTTCCTCCTCTAAAGTGTGTAGCACTTAAACAAAAATTAAGTTTACTCTCTTCTTCATATGATTCTAGATAGGTTACAATTCTAGATAATTAAGGGGGATAGGATTTATTATAACATTTATGTGAAAGGAAAGGATAATTACAAAAAAGGGCTCAAGGGCAAGAATTGGTTAGAAACTAACCTAGGGTCTTCTTAGTAATTTGACAAGTGAGAAAAGACAGAAAAGGACAAAAAAAGTTCAAATGGAGCCTCCTCATTGATCCTCAAAAGGGGCATTTGGTAAATTCCCTGGGTCTTTCAAATACTATTTAGTATATATACTATTCAAATAATTATCTACTGGATCCCGAAAAAAAATTATCTACTGGAAAAAGGAAATAGAGTTTTACTTTGATTATAATTCAATATTCTTTTTCCAAAAAAAATTCAATGTTCCAAATATTATTTAGAATTCTAAATATATAATAACATATATTGATTTTCTCCAACCAATCAATTTTGGACAAATGTTAACAGGAGAAAAGCCAAATGTTGAGCATACAACAGTTTGAGGATAACTTTAATAGTAAGGTATAAATTAAAAAAAATGTATATTACACAAGATGTAATTTAAAATCAGTTTTCATCAAAATTCAATCCCACGTGTGAAACAGTGGCAAAGTATTAAAAGAAACCCACATATGACACAAAAATGTAAGATATAATATAAAGTTAAAACTTTATATCTTAGTTAAAAAAAATGACAACCTTCACCATTGCTAAAAGTTAACTAAATTTATTAAGGATGTATTTTTTCAAAATTAACAAAAACATTATATTACACAACATGTAAATTAAAATCGGTTTCCATCAAACTTTCACCCCACGTGTAGAACACGTGGCAAAGTAATAGAATATATATATATATATATATATATATATATATGCATAATATATTTATTTAAATTCAGCAGCATCTTGTGCAAGTAGTCACAGGATGATTTAGTGACATTCTAATGAATATCAAAGACATTTTGGATGAAAAAAAGCGTAGAACTGGAACATTGAATCTTCGATTAAAGCCATCGGGCGTTTGAAAAAAAGTATAGAAACGGAACATTGAATCTTGGATTAAAGCCATTGGGCATTTGTCTTGGTTGTGACTAGTGAATTAGGTGTTCGATTATAACAACTTTAAGATACCAAAAGTATTGGACTCTTGCTTCAAGTGATTAGAGTTTGATCCCTACTAAGCTTAAGTATTAAAAAAAAAAAATCTTGAAGCATGGTGGTGACCAGTGATCAGGGTTCGATTTGTAACAGCCTCAAGTACCAAAAGTGTTGGACTCTTGGTTCTATTGACTGAGATTTGATCCCTAGCAGCATTTAAGTACAAAAAAAAATATTAGATTCAATGTTTTCCTGTGACTAGGGTTTCCATCCATAGGTAGGACTGTTCATAAACCAACCGAACAGATAGTCAAATGGTGCAAACGGTGACGGTTTTGTCGGTTTTTGGTTTTAATCGATTTGTAAGGTCAGTTTATTTGGTTTCTCGGGTCGGTTGCGATTCACTAATTAGTGAACAGAAACCGACCAAGAAACCGACCTAATTATATATATATATATATTTATTTTTATTCTCATTATATATATGTAATAAAATATAATTTTAGTTTATAATTATATTTATATATATGATTATTACTTTATTAGTTATGCTAAACTAATAATCTAACTTTGATGAAAAAAAAACTAATAATCTAACTTATTAACCCTAAATCGAAAATCGAACCGAAACCGACCGATGAGCAACCCTACCATAGCAGTCTCAAATTGAGTTCGTCAAATTCAGTAACCAACCAATTCGTACATTTGTTGGCCTCTCTCTCTTTATAATCATTTTAAAATGAAAAATTCGAGATATTATATGAAGTTTGATTACCAATTATTTTAAAACTTTAAATTGAAAGATTCATTAATTTATATATTCTTTATCTCAAGAAGTTGGATTCGAACCTTTCACCTTTTTCTTTCTTCTTGTTAAAAGGGAAAAAGAATATGAAGCGAGTGGATTGTATGTACAGTATCTTGTGCCTTTAATCCAAATGGTCCTGTAATCATCGTATGCACTATGCAGGCTTATCTCCACCAAAAGATTTAGATTGATATATTCCTTCTTTTTTTTTTATCTTTTTCTTTTTTTTCTACTTGATATATTCCTTCCTTGACTTTGAAAAAATTCTTCTATAGATAGCAAACCCTGCAAACTTCATTGTTATCAATTCCTTATCTCCCCTTAACATGCTTGGATGCATTCGGTCTAACATAATTACTAATTGAAGCATATTGATTTAATTAATCAATCAATTACTGAAGTAATTCGGTTTAGTGAGTAGTTTTAGATTTATGATAATTTCAGTTATTTGGTTAATTCGTTAAAAATATCAACTAACCGAATTATCAAACGGAATTTATAAAACTTAATAACCGTTAGTATTTGTTTGTACCGTAATTTAATTATTTAAACAACTAGGTATAATCCCGCACGATGTGTGGTTCATGTGAATAGTTTACTTTTAGATTCGATTGCAATATAGCAATCCACACAAAATTGTTGAAACTTTCGTCCGCTTGACAGAAAAGTTTTCGAACCAGTTCTTTGTTAGAGTAAGTATGCATAATATCCTCTGAGTTAGGAATTGTCATGTTGTATTTCTCTTGCGCTCAATCTTAACATATGGAATAGAGTCATGGTATTCATCATCTCCATATGGGAATAATATAGGTTACTGCATTGACATGTACGATGGTTGTAGTTTCGATATTCTTTGAAGTCCGATGCTTTTGCTGTCAACAATGATATCTTTGACATTTTTACTATGCCCAAAATCTCCCACAATCACTGCATCAATTTCACGACTAGGTGGTCATTCATATTCCTTCAAGTTAATTGATCTATCTTCAATAAATTTGATAGGTATCCGAATGAGTTT
The DNA here is from genome assembly GCA_001974825.2 of Corchorus olitorius. Lineage (NCBI taxonomy): Eukaryota > Viridiplantae > Streptophyta > Magnoliopsida > Malvales > Malvaceae > Corchorus > Corchorus olitorius. Next base: position 9,544 of record AWUE01022847.1, on the reverse strand, counting down.
TTCTTCTCGAAATCGATCTCTTGCCCTTCTAAAAGCTTTTGCAATTGGATTGCAGTCATCAAACATCTTCATCAAATCGTGCATAACTTTTTCGTTGGGACCTTGAGAAGTAGATACACCTCCCAAGTATCTTAGCCTATTCTTCACTTCATTTTCAGTGTCAAAAATATAAAGTTGTGCAAATTTCGCTTTTCCATTGAGTCCAGGCAGTAGTGAACCCCTTATGTGGTAGTTGGTGGCACTTATCTTGTAGATAAAAGATTTGCCTCTTTTATTAACTATGGGGTCTATCGTAGCTCCCATTGATGTGAATGAGAAGATACTATTGTAAGCAAAGAGGATAATAGGATTGAAAAAACTGAAAGTAAAGAAATCGAATAACAAAAAAAAAAAAATTATTACTATGGGGTCTATTGTAGCTCCCATTGATGTGAATGAGAAGATACTATTGTAAGCAAAGAAGATAATAGGAGTGAAAAAACTGAGAGTAAAGAAATCAAATAACAACAACAAAAAAAATTATTGCTTCCAATTGAGCCAGTTGCGGAGGGTTGGATTTCAATATATATATATATATATAGGCTCTGACGTAAATGTCAATCATATAAAAGAATTGCACAATGAATCAACATTATTGTGTATTTATGGTTAAATTGTTGTAACCATTCAGAATTTAAATCTTGTTTATTATGAACATTAACTCATCATTCACAAAGGCATTGCACAATGAGCCATCAACTCATTTTTTATACACATTCCAACAGATACCCAACAATTGATTTTGTTAAAGGCTCAATTGACAATCATCCTAACTTTGATTTAATGCACAAACAAAAATTAACTCTTTTGTGCCACAATGAATTGAATAATTATATAATTGAATAATTATATAAAAAGTAAAAACATTAACATGGCTCGTGCTTCGTTGGGGGTTTTCATACAGGTGTAATTACATTTAAAAATAAAAATTAATTTTTATTTGGATCTAAAGGGTTTGGATACATGAGATTACTTTAAGTGATATAGAAAGGTATTGGACTATGAGAGAAAGGGGATCTTGAAATAATTTGAGAGGAAACACTCTAATACTTAAGTTAATAAAGACTTGTTGAATATTTGAGAAATACAAAGAAAAATAGATCAGATGGGGACTTCTAACTTGTAACTTGTCTGGTCGTCATACATAATTTGGTGAGTTAGATTTGTGGTACTTAGAGCTTTAGTTCAATAAGACTGTTATTATGTCTTTCAAGTAAGATAGACTATAAGCATGCTTAACTAAGTGTTTTCTAGGCCTTTTTGACCATTGACTTTTGATTCAATTTAGAGTTAAAGAAGGAAGTAAAGTAATTCATTCAAAATGTAATGGTATACTCCACTAATTTTTCTCCGATTGATTATCAATTAATCAACAAATCCCATGAATCAAAACTCTCTAGACCTTGCAACCAATAGAGAGAAACAAACGTAAGGAAATTAAAACAATTTACACTTTTCACTGTAGTGATTTTTTTTAAAAGCTAATATAATGCAAAAAAATTATATATAAAAAATTATTAGAGTCACAACTATATCTTGATGATGATGATGAAAATTTTTTCCTAAAGGTTACTCTCAAACACTAAATTCTTATAGATGTGTATTGTTGAGTGCATAATTTCCTATCTTTTTCATGTCTTGTAATGGTGTTTTTATAACTTTTTGACTTGATTTCCTACTTAGTTGTTCATTTATATGTTTTAGGTACTTTAAAGGAGAATTGGAAGCAAAAGAAGCATAATGGACAAAGAAGTAGATGTCCTGCATCAACTAGGAGTGGGTCGAAATCAACCTTCGCAAAAAGGGCGAGATTCACCAAGAGCAAGATGGAAATTTTCCTGTTTAGACCTTCTTCAGGGTCAAACTCAACCTTCTCTGGGTCGAAACAGGGCTGGATACAAGGCTGCAAATTAGAGTCACGATTGGGCTCAACTTTTTGGGCTGGAATTAATTCCAGCTGGACATGTGATTGGGCTTTAGAAGAACGTGATGACCCATGCTTATTTTAGTTGTTTTCTTTAAATTTATGGCCACAATTGTAATTGGCCTAAAAACTAATGTTATCAGGTATAAATTGGGAAGGCAACGCATGCCTGGAACATATTCAATTTGGAGATTTCGAAATTTTAGCTAGCTTAGGGAATTTTGCTTAGAACGTGGATTTTGGGAGAAGAAGAAAAGAGAGAACGGCTCTCTTGGGTTTTGTCTCTTTTACTTTGAACTCCATCTTCATGTTTAATTAATATTCTAGTGTTTTTACTCTTCAAAGCATGAGTAGCTAAATTTTCCCTTTCCAACTCTAAAGCAAATTGATTCCAGGGTTCTTAATTTATGAACTTTTGTTCTTAATTAAATTCTTTTGATTGGGTATTCTAATTTTCTCTATATTATTGGAATGAATGCATGTTTTAATTAATTAGAAGTGCACCTAGTTATTTTTAATGTGTTTTCTAAAGTTAGATCTTGAATCCTATATGCAATTGTAGGTTTTCATATCTCAAGTGACAACTCAGATTAAATATTGCCTATATTAGTGAATATTATCTATTGGTAGCTAATATTTTTCTAGTTCCTTATGCGATAATTTACTTGAACCTAGTAGGCGCTTGAAACTAGGTTAGTATATTTTTTAGGATTTACTCTAGGACTTGCGTCGTAGCTAATGATGAATAAGGAAAAATAGAGATTAATTGGCTTTTATCATTTAGTCTACGCTATCTATTTAATTAGGAGAATTTATATTTTGTGGCAATGATTAAATTAACTACCTATGAATCAATGCTTTAGAGTTGGGATTTCCATCACTTGATATTTGTTTCTCTTGATTTATATTTTCTTGAATATTTACTTATTTGCAATTTATTTTCTACTGCTACTTAGTTCATAGTTAAATCAAAACCCCCCATTTTTACTTTAAACTTGTTTGGTTAAGTAGTTAATAACTTTAATTCTCTTGGGATTTGACTCGTATTTGCCCTAGCTATAAGTTAGTGAATTTGCGATTATTATTTGGTGTGTTGTGACGCGCATCAAATTTTTGGCGCCATTGCTGGGAAAATTTAGTAGATTAGCTACTTTTCTCTTAGTTTAGTTTAGTTTATTATTTTTATTTTTAGACTTTTATTTCTCTTTTCTATTTGTTTGTTACTAAATTTTGTTTATTTAGTTTACAGGTAGTGCATGACCCGTAGAACTGAGGGACTACAACCTGAGTACGAATTAGTTCCTGAAATCGAAAGGTTTGCACACAATCAAAGGAGAAAAGCAATTCAAGAAAATCAACAAAAGATGGCAGAAGGAAATGAAGTGGAAAATCGTGTTGTAGATCCACCACCACCACCACCACCACCAATTCAACAAGTTCCGCCACCTCAGGATCAGAATCGGAATGGCCAGTTACCACCTCCTACACCTCCAGCAAGGGTGGTAGACACTAGACCTATGAGGGAGATTATGGCTCCTAATTTGAACAATCTACCCCTCTGCATTCAGTACAACAAGCTGCATGCTCCATTTGAGCTAAAAATAGGATTCATTAATTTATTACCTAAATGTAATGGATTTTCTGGGGAAGATCCCATTAAGCACATTAAACGCTTTTTAACAATTTGCTCTTCGACAGGACCAACAGAAGTTGAAGAAGATGAAGTCAGGATGCGTGCTTTTCCCCTCTCACTTGAAGGAGCAGCAAGGGATTGGTTGGATGATCTAATAATCGGTAGCATTGATTCTTGGGCAGCTCTCCTTGCAGCATTCTTCGAGAGGTACTTCCCTGCTGCGAAGACATCTCTGATTCAGAAACAGATTGTTGGGATTGAGCAAATGGATGGTGAGAGTTTATACGAATATTGGGATCGGTTCAATAGGTTGGTTGGTAGTTGTCCTAATCACATGTACTCAGATCTTCAATTGCTGCATGCTTTCTTCAATGGACTTTTTGTGATAGAAAAGAAGTTACTCAATTGTTCTACTGGTGGAGATTTGATGCTTAAGAACACTGATGAGATTCAGAGGCTGATAGAATCTCAAGCTAGAGCTTCTCATGGATATGGAGTTGATGAAAGGAGAGTACATAAGGTTAAAGAGGCCACCATCAACACTGCTCGATTGGAGCAACAAATTTCTCAACTTACCTCTTTGGTGAAGAATCAATTGGGCATAGGCAAAAATCAAACGGTATGTGGTTTATGCACTTCCATTGATCACCCTACCGATGCTTGTCCTAGTCTATTTGATGACCAGGTAGAAGAAGCCCCCAGCAAAGGAAATATGACCAATATCCCAAGAATTATAATCCTGGGTATAAGCAACATCCAAACTTAAGGTATGGTAACCCCAACAATGCCATCAAACCACCTTACCAACCTCCACCTGCTCAACAAAATGTTCAAAGTCAACCGGGAAATCAAGGGCAAAGCTCAACTTTTGAGGCAATGTTGCAAAAGTTGGGTGAGACTCAGTTGCAATTGAATGAAGGCCAGGTGAAAATAAATGAGAGTTTGTTAAGACATGATGGAGAGCTTACCAATCTTAGGAATTAAATGGGACAACTCGCCACTACAGTGAGTAGGATAGAGAACCAACTTTCTGGCAAGATTCCGTCTCAAACCATTGACCCAAGGGCGGATCTTAAGGCAATTACTCTTAAATGTGGAAAACAAGTTGGTGATCTTCGAGAATTTGAAAAGCTTCGTGATGGAATTGTTGAAAAGGGTGAGAAAACAATTTCTGATTCGACCTAAAAAAGGGTCGAACTCGACCCTGAGGAAGGTCGAATTGAAGAAGACAAGGCAGAAAATCTGATTCGACCCTGTGGAAGGTAGAACTTGACCCCTGACAGGGTCGAAACAAGAATTTTTCCAGAAGTTGTTAGTCCATCTAAAAGTCTTCAAAAGGCTACCAATGGAGATTCTTCTTCGAATAATGCCAAGGTAAGTCCTTCGACTCTTGTGAAAAAGGATTTAAAACCTAACACTAGTTCTCCTCCATTTCCATTTAGATTTTCTAAGCAGAAAAAGGCTGAACAAGAAAAGGACATTTGGGAGACATTTAGGAAAGTGCAAGTGAACATTCCCCTCATTGATGCTATCAAGCAAGTTCCTCGATATGTGAAGTGGCTCAAGGAGCTATGTACCAACAAGAGGACACTTAAAGGGAATGAGAGGGTAAGTATGAATGAAAATGTTTCTGCAGTTCTTCAATGAAAGCTTCCTCCCAAATGTAAGGATCGTGGTTCTTTTACCATTTCATGCATCATAGGAAATAGTGAATTTGAAAAGGCATTGTGTGACTTAGTTGCATCCATAAATGCCATGCCTTATTCAATTTATATTTCCTTGAATATTGGTCCTCTAATTGAAACCAGCGTGATTATACAACTCGCCGATCGGTCTAATATTTACCTTGAGGGGCTTGTTGAGGATGTTTTGGTGCAGGTAAATGAATTAGTCTTTCCAGCTGACTTTTATGCACTTAAAATGGAGGAGGATGACCTCGAGCTTAGTCATAAACCGTTGATACTTGGGAGACCTTTCTTGAGGACTGCCCAAACAAAGATCGATGTGTTTGAAGGCACTATGACCATGGAGTTTGATGGTAAGATGGTGAAATTTAACATCTTTGATGTTATGCGCTATCCAAGTGATGTTCATGTTGTGTTCTCCATTGATATTTTGGATAGTTTGTCTGAAAAGGTTATGATGTTGGATAATGAAGACAAGGTTGAGACAGTGATGTTCAATGGGTTTGATGACAAGTCATATGGTGAACCTGAGTTGGCACCTTGTGAAAAGGTATGTGAAGTGATTTCAGATTTAAAGACTTTGCCAACCAAGACACATAAGGAAAATTTGCTTTATTTGCAACTTCTAACACCTGCAAGCAAATTAGTTCCTTCGATAGTCAAACCACCAGAGGTTGAACTCAAACCTTTACCTGCTCATTTGAAGTAGTCTTTCTTGGGACACAATGATACATTACCTGTGATCATCTCTAGCAAACTCACCCCACTCCAAGAAGAAAAGCTTTTGAGAGTTTTAAGGGAGTATAAAGAAGCAATTGGGTGGAGCATTGCTGACATTAAGGGAATTAGCCCTTCACTTTGCATGCATAAGATCTTGTTGGAAGATGATGCTAAACTAGTCAGGCAAGCTCAAAGGAGACTGAATCCGAACATGATGAATGTTGTGAAGGATGAAGTTGTTAAGCTATTGGAATCAGGTATCATCTACTCCATTTCCGATAGCAAGTGGGTAAGTCCAGTTCAGATTGTTCCTAAAAAGTCTGGTATGACTGTGGTGAAGAACCAAGATAATGAACTCATTGAAAAACGAGTTGCTGATTCTTGGAGAGTATGCATTGATTATCGGAAGTTGAATGATGCAACTAGGAAAGATCACTTCCCGTTACCCTTCATGGACCAGATGCTTGAGAGGTTGGCTGGACGCGAGTACTATTGCTTTCTTGATGGGTATAGTGGGTACTTCCAAATACCCATTGCACCTGAGGACCAAGAGAAAACAACCTTCACGTGTCCCTATGGAAGCTATGCCTACCGAAGGATGCCATTCGGCCTGTGCAACGCTCCAGCTACATTTCAACGATGCATGATGAGCATTTTCCAAGAATATGTAGAACAGATCATAGAGGTATTTATGGATGACTTCTCCGTACATGGTAACTCTTTTGACTCTTGTTTACATAATCTTGCATTGATTTTGAGTAGGTATAAGGAAACCAATCTTGTTCTTAACTCAGCTAAATGTCATTTCATGGTAGATCAGGGTGTAGTGCTAGGTCATGTGGTATCTGCTAGGGGTTTAGAAGTAGATAAGGCTAAGGTTGACATTGTCCAGAAGTTACCTTACCCCACGGTGAGGGAGTTGCACTCTTTTCTTGGACATGCAGGTTTTTACCGCAGGTTTATCAAAGACTTTTCCAAGATAGCTTCTCCATTGAGTAATCTACTTCAAAAAGATGTTGAGTTCAATTTTGATGATTCCTGCAAGATTGCATTTGACACCTTGAAAGCGGCGTTGACTTCCGCTCCAATAGTCCAACCACCAAGATGGGACCTTCCATTTGAGCTTATGTGCGATGCAAGCGACAATGCAGTGGGAGCTGTATTAGGGCAACGAGTTGGGAAGCTCACACATGTTATATACTACGCTTATCGTACCCTGAACTCAGCTCAAGGAAATTACAGGACAACGAAAAATGAGTTTTTGGCTATTATTTTTGCTGTTGATAAATTTCGTTGTTATTTGCTTGGCTCTAAAGTAATTGTTTTCTGTGATCATGCAGCTATTCAGTATCTCTTGGCAAAGAGAGACGCAAAACCAAGACTCATTCGGTGGATCTTGCTGGTTCAGGAATTTGACATTAAAATTAGAGACAAAAAGGGTGCTGAAAACTTGGTAGCTGACCATTTGAGCAGAATAGTGCTACAAGATGAGATAATTCCGCTAAGTGATTCTTTCCCTCATGAAAACTTGCTTGCTATGCATGAATTACCTTGGTTTGCAGATATATTTAATTATTTTGTTTCTAGACAAATGCCAAGTGATTTAAGTAAGTTTCAAAAAGACAAATTGAAGCATGATTCTAAAAATTACTTGTGGGTGAGCCTTACTTGTGGAAAAATTATGTTGATCAAATAATTAGGAGATGCATTCCTCAAGATGAACAAAATTCGATCCTTGTTTTTTGTCATTCCTATGCATGTGGAGGCCATTTTGGACCTAAAAAGACTACACGAAAAATCTTAGAATGTGGTTTCTATTGGCCATCTCTGTTTAAAGATGCATATGCATTTTGTAAAGCATGTGATAGGTGTCAAAGAGTAGGGAATTTATCACATAGGGACCAATTGCCTCCGCAACCAATTCTTGTATGTGAAATCTTTGATGTTTGGGCTATTGATTTCATGGGTCCTTTTCCTGAGTCATCACCTAATAGATTTACATATATATTGCTTGCATGTGACTATGTTTCCAAGTGGGTGGAAGCCAAAGCTACTAAGACTGATGATGCTAAAACTGTTGCAGATTTTTTTAAATCTAACATCTTTTCTAGGTTTAGCATTCCACGAGCGATTATTAGTGATCAAGGGAAGCATTTTTGCAATAAGATTGTGTAAGCTTTGGTCAAGAAATATGGAGTGACTCATAGGGTGGCTACCTCTTATCATCCTCAGACAAGTGGTCAGGCAGAGATCTCTAACCGTGAGATTAAGCGCATTCTTGAGAAAACGGTGAAGCCAAACAGAAAGGATTGGAGTATGAGATTGAATGATGCTCTTTGGGCTTACCGAACAGCCTATAAAACTCCAATTGGGATGTCTCCATATCGTTTGGTGTATGGCAAACCTTGCTATTTACCCTTGGAGCTTGAGCACAAAGCATGGTGGGCGGTTAAGGAGTGTAATATGAAGTTTGATGAAGTTGGAGATCATAGAAAACTTCAATTACAAGAGCTAGAAGAAATTCAAAATGATGCTTATGAGAGTGCGGAGATTTATAAGGAAAAGACCAAGGCATGGCACGATAAAATGATATTGAGAAAAGCTTTCTATGTTGGACAGAAAGTGTTATTGTTTTGTTCTCGATTGAGGTTATTTCCTGGTAAGCTACGATCTCGGTGGACTGGTCCATATGAAGTAGTCACTGTAATTTCGCATGGAGCTGTAGATATTAAGGATATGAAAAGCTCACGGATTTTCAAGGTTAATGGCCGACGGCTTAAACCTTTCTATGAAGGATTCCAACCTCAGACCATGGAAATCATGTACTTGGATGCACCGACCTATGTCGACCATGATCAGAAGTAGCAGCTTTATGTCTAGCCAAAGACGTTAAATGACGGCGTTGGATGGGAGGCAACCCATCATTTCTATCCTTTCTTCTATTTTTATTGTTTAGATTTCTTCTAAGTTTTTATTTAATTAGTTTTAATTTTTACATTATAGGTATCGCATTGGAACAACTTTCTATTGCTGCAAAGAGGGAGTTTTCTTCACTTAACTCTTGTTTGAGTTTTATTTGTGAATTTTAAATTCCATGTTCATTTCTATGGTTAAGTTACTTGTTCCATTCTTGCATTTCGCATTCTACATGCATCAATTGCACACGTGCACTTTAGGAAAATTCTCTATCTCCGTCAATCTAACTTTGCTTTTATGTTAAAAGTAAAATTTTTCTCTCAAAAATTGCGATTTGGTTAGTCAGAAGTTGAGTTTTTTTTAAAAAAAAAATTTGAAAAAATCCCGGTTTAGACCCGTGGAAGGTTGAACTTGACCTTCCACAGGTCGAGCTGAAGAAGATGAGAAAATCCTGTTTGGACCTGTAAAGGGTCCAATTTGACCCTTCTCTAGGTCGACACAGGATTTCAAGTCCCAATTGTTAAAATTCCCTGTTTAGTCCCTAACAAGGTTGAACTTCGGATTTTTCCAATTAAAAAAAAAATCTAACCCGCACTAAATCTTTTCTACCCTATTCCCCACCCCCCC
>AWUE01022845.1:0-15614 GCA_001974825.2 Corchorus olitorius | reverse complement strand
GTGAAGGTTATCTGTAGAAAGAATTTAGTCGAATGAGAGATCTAAGATTTACAGTTAGTAAAGTGGTGGTTTAAGAATTCTTTTCATGAGAAATTGTGACTCGATTTCATACAAGCCTTGAGCTCGTTTAACGTTTCCTAAGATCTTACGAAATCATAAAAGGGGTTTTGTTTAGAACTGTACCGGTAGAATTCATTCGAGTTGTGGAAAATATAGCAAGAAACCGTTGTAAGTTTGGATTTCGAAACTCAACTAGATTGAACCTTTGATTATTGAATGGGAGTTTTCATGGTTAAGCGAATAGAGGTAGTAAAGATTGTTGCAAAAAGAATGAGGATTTACGAAATAAGCTGTGAAGCAGAAGAGGTGATAGAGAGGCAATGTTCGTATCTATCCGATGTATGAGTTTTTGAGTGCTTTCAAATTTCGCGGACGAAATTTTTATAAGGATGGTAGAATTGTGATACTTGTAATTTGGTTTAAGGGACCAAATTGAAAAAAAAAGAAAAAAAAGAAAATACATGTAAAGGTTGAAGGGGCTAAAGGCAATTTAACCAAAATGTTAAAGAGAGCCCCATTTATTCTTTTACTTCCTCTCCTCCACCCGACTTCACCATTTCTCATTTCTCTATAGCCGAACCTTTGTCTCTTTCTCTCTTCAATATCACAACAATTTTGCTAGTAGAATCAACATGCAATTAAAACATTGGATTACTCACTCCAAACCCACCCAAGCAATGGTTAAATCTTGTAATATTATTGTCTATTGGGGAAGTATCAAGAAGTGAAGGTAAGTGAAAGATTTTGAGTTGGATTTGGTATTTTGAAGGTGTTAGTTAAACCATTTTTAATTTCATATTTTTGTTGTTGTTGGAGGAGTGGATGATGATTTATCAATGCAAGTTTCAATTTGGAGCAATGGGAGCAAGGGAAGTTGGAATTGATTTCATGGGTAAGTATGTTGGTTTAAGTTATAATGGGATTGATAAGTTTGGTGTTGATTGGTGTTTTAGTTTTAATTTTGGACTTGTAAAATATTGATCTTAAGCTTAGGAGTAATGTTGGGATGAAATTTGGTGAAAAAGGGTTGTAAAATGGTTCAAATTGGCCAAAAATAGGTGTTGTCGGAATCTGGAAAATTCCAGATTCCGATCAGCCTCCGGTGGGTGTCCGGCAAGAAGAAGAAGAAGAAAAAAAAAATTAAATGGGCTGGCCAGGCGCAGGCCCAGCCTGCCAGCCAGCACGCGGGCCAGCGTGCCAGCCAGCACGGCCCAGCGTGCTAGGCTTGGTGTTTGGGCCATGTGAGGCCCAAAGTTTAAAAAAAATAAATAAATAAAATAAATAAATAAATAATAAAATAGAAAGGAAAAAAAAGAAGAAAAATGAAGAGAAAAAGAAAGGGAAAAAGGATATAAGGAAAATAAAGAGAAATTTGGGAATAAAGAATTGGGTCCAATAAATTGGGAAATGAAGTTACTATATTACCCTTGAACAAGTAAAATTACTAAATTGTCCTTGAAATGTTAAGTTACAAAACTACCATTTGAAGAGGAATTTAACGAATTCGATGGTGTCGGCTGCATCAATAACTCCAAGCGGTTAACGTATTACTCCGTAATATTTGTAGAATCATAAAATGTTCGTTTTACCCTTGGAGTGGGTAAATTACCATATTACCCCTAATTAGTAAGAATGTACTAATCTATTCCGTTGAGCTACGATTTTGAGTCGGGTTGACTAGGGTCAACAACTATGACGCATAAGGAATGTCACCATACCTTGAGAGAGTGAAATTACCGAAATACCCTTGATAGGCAAATTTACTATTTTGCCCCTAAAAGCGCGATACAAATAATTAAACTTTAAGATCGTATATTCAGGAGTGGAAAGCTACCGTAGGGACACTTTTTGGGTAAAATTACTGTGCTACCCTCGACCTATCAATATTACCATTATGCCTATATGTCATCAAGTTACGAAAATACCCCTAAGGGTGTAAATGAGAAGATTTGACTACATCGCTCACATCAATAAATCCGTATGTACGTTGTGGTACCTAGAAAAGATTTAAATTACCATTTTACCCTTGAATAGGTAAAATTACAATTTTTCCCCCAGAAAAGGATTCGGCTTATCTAAACACTCTAATTGAGCATGTAAGGTTAGAGGATCACCGTAAGAGCACTAGTATGTTAGATTACCGTTTTGCCCTTGGTCGAATAAAATTACAGTTTTGCCCTTAATGGACAAATTTTATCAAATAAGCTCTAGAAAGTGTATTTGGAATCTGAGACATGTACTAGAACCTTATAGGACATAAATTGACGCGCTAAACTCCTCGATATTAGACTGTGGGTCTGGGTTATGTGTTCTTGTGATTTTATTCTTTTTTATCTAACTGTTTTGGTACTTTGGTTTACTACCCTGGTTCTGGTTGAATGTCTTTATTTTACTGTGGTTTATAAACTTGATTACGATACTGGTTTTAATGATTTTCTTGTGTTGCACGTGCTTCTCAATCAGACGGCTAAGGAGCTGATCGAGACATCGGCTAGGCTCACAGTGGACTGACTCTGGGGGTGTACGAGTCCCCTGAACTGTGAGTGGGTTGTCCTCAACGGAGAACCCGTTGAGGAACTGTTTTATACTATTTTATTTAGATGATTTACAAATTATTTTATTAAATGATTTTGGGAGCATGAATTACCTGTGTATACGATTTTGAATTGTTGATAAGCATACGGGGACTTGTGGACTGGCGCGGTCCAGCGAGTACGTATGACTTGGGTTGGTGGTTATACTAGCTAGTAGTTGAATTCACTTGTCGGACCATGGTTTGATTTGGATCCACATGGTTCGTCGCTCCAGGCCCGACACACCATATATTTGCACCGGTTCGGCGTGTGCATGGGGGAGCTAAACTGGGTGTGCTGCGGCCACCAGCAGTACCGGACCCAGGCCAACGTCAGGGGAACAGGCTTGTTTGGAAAAATAAGAAAAATGATGTTTTTACTAAATTATTTGATAATGACGAAAATGCCCCTGACGGTTTCGGAGGTTGACTCGGGCCAAAGTCACTCCGGATAGGTTTTATTGGCAGCCCACTTGTTTATGAAAATGATAAATGATTTTCTGTACATGTTTTATTGCTAACCATGATTTTATAACTTGGTATTCTTACCTGTTTTGGTTGTGAGTGCACCCCACCCTCTTCCGGTTCTCTTTTGAGGGTGGCTCACTCACTGGGTACATTCGTGTACTCACCCCTCGAATTCTTGTTGACTTTTCAGGGTAGCTAGGATCAGCGTTTTCCTTGATGATCCAGTCGGTTGCCTAGGTAGTGATTCCTCCAGTTAGAGGTACTTCTCACTACGTGATGGGTCCCACTGGCAGTTGTCTTTGTTTGTGCTATCTCTTGTTCCTCGTTTTTGTTTTACTTCGATTTTTGGTTTTCTCTATTGACTTATGGTTTCGGTTTTTAAATGTTGCAGCGTTTTTACTACTGTATTTGTTTTTAATGTTTCTGCTTTTACTCTGACTTGCAAACCTCAATATTTTATATTTATACTCAATTCATGTTTTCGGTATTTTTATCTGGTATTGACTCTTCGTGGAGCCTTGGTGCACGTGACCGGCCGACACGTGTTTCGAGGTGACTCGGCGGTTGTCTGTGCTCGACTTTCGGGTCGGGGCGTGACACTGGGTCTTAATTCCCTGCTGGAACTCATGTATTCATTGTTCCCATGCCTTTCTAAATTTGATCTCATTGATTGCAAGGTGAACTCTAAAGTATAAACATGCTATATTGCTAACTACACGCTAACTAAAAACATGACTGATGAATGCTGTTGTATGCTTTGATGATCCTAACTATAATGTGACATGGTAATGATCAATGTAGGCGGCTATGAAGAATGTATAGGTGTTCTTGGGGTTTTGGAACCGGAAGGCTATTTTGCAAATATAGGCGTGGTAGAATATGGCCTGGGATTGAGAGACCAACAAGTTTAATCTGCAGAATTATGTTTGTACTATTTCAGGATTATAAATTGTATTCCCTTAATGAGAATTGTCGTTTACTGCAAAATGCCACTTCCTTTTCTTCCTAGATTCAAATAACATATATATATATATATATATATATATATACCCAACTAAATTAATATGGTATTGATATGGGCCCGTTTGGACCCTAACCAATTCATAATTAACTTAATGGGTAATATAGCTATTTAATTTGAACCTTAAAAGCAAAGAATCCAAAAATGTCCAACAACCCAAAAGGGAAGATCAAATGGGAGGAAGTTACAAAGGAAATAAATGGAGATGAAAGTTTATTAGGGAATTTAAAGAAGGTGAACCATGGGTTACCTGTACTACTAAAAGAGAATTAGAAATGATGACTATAAAGGAATGGGAAACAAGGAAAAGACACGGGTGACGATTAAATGGATTGGAAATAAACAGAAGCCAAACTCTATTTTTTTGTATTTTGGTAAAAATGCGAATGCAGCATATAAGTATGAAAGTGCTTGCCTATATCATTGATCGAGTCATTGAGCAATCACAAGATAAATCCCCACAAGACTTAACTAAATAGCTAGGGTAAGTAGGGGTCGAATCCACAGAGAGAGAGGATAATTTCTTTACTAATTTATTGTGTTTAAAATAAGAAGTTTGAAAGTTGAGATCAAGTAATCTAAATTAATACTAACAAAACAAACTAGAAGCAAAATAAATCAAGTAACAAACTATATAAAACGAGCCTCCAATATAGAATCAATTTCTCTCTTGACTAGATTGATATGGATCATTGACACAAATCATGAATTCAATATCAATTGCCAATCAATTAAGCATCATAAATTATTCCAAAGTAGTATATATCCTAAGACGTAGTGATCGGTCGTCAGCAAATCATAAAAATAAAATTCCCAACAAATTCCTAACTAAAACAGATAGGGCAAGTAGGGGTCGAACCCACAGAGAAATAGGTTATTAATCTTTTTCTTAAAAAAATTAAACAAATTAAAGAGAATTTTTATAGTGAAATTAAACCTAATCAAACTAACAATTAAAATCAATCAAGAGAACAATCAAGAAAATTAAATAAAACAATTAACAAGAAAGCAGTGAATAATCAAGAAAACAATTAATAAAAACCTCCAACATAGAATTAATATCCCTCTTGACAATTATAACATGGATCATTGATATCTAATAATTATGAAATCATAGAATAGCTTGTCGGAATTAAATCCTAAATCACCTTAATTAGGTAAGATTACTTGTCAAAGCTTAAATTACCCCTTTTTCCTCCTAACTAATCAATTAGCCGTCAAGCCTTAAAGATTTGCTAGGGATCAAAGCATTAAGAACTAGTAATTTATACAAGCACAAAGAGCAATTTCTCACTGAAAGTTCCTTATCTCCCTTGGAAGGGACTTCCGTCCTCCCCCAATTGCTACAAACAACCAAGCCGGAACGTCAATCCTCGACTTGATCTAGCTAATGCTAACTTAATTTATCATGAAAGTGCCAGCTCAATCAATCAAAACAAGCAACATAAAATTAAAACAGAGATCAAAAGAATACTCTAACAATTATCATATATAAGCACAAAATCTCACCAATATATATGTCAAGAGATCAATTAAATTCTACATTGGAGTAAAGAAAAGTCAATTAAATTCTACATTGGAGTAAAGAAAAGAATTACTCACTCATAAATTGAGTGAGCATCCAAAGAATAAGAAGAGAAACTTATCTTATGGATGGAAGAAGAGGGGGGCGGCGGCACTAGGGCTTTTGTCCTCCAAAACTTCAACAATTCTACAAAATAATTTCTAGATCTACTTGTATGTCTGTATATTCTAAAAACCTAGACCTAAGGTGCCTATTTATAGTGGAAATAACCCTAGGAATTCCAATCCTAACTTGGAAAGAAGTCTAGGACGATTTAAGGGTCTAACTTGGACTCCAAGTTAAATTAAAAGTCTTCCTAGAGTAGAATCCAAGTCAAAATAGGATCCTGAATTTTTGCTGAATTCGTGCAGTGACTTCGACAGCATTTTTGGGCTTTAAGATGGCAGAACTGGGTCTTGGACTTCAAAAGGAAGTTGTAGATCTCGGAGTCAGCTTTCTAACAAGTACTCATGGGATTCAATCGGAGGTCTGAGCAGAAAGTTATGATTTTTCTACCAAAACTGCGCCTGAATCCTAATCCTGTTAGGACTAGAATCGGGAATCTACGGGATTTGGATATTTCCTTGGATTTAGGAGTCATTAATTGGGATTTTATTTCCAATTAATATTTTATATGGGCTGAGTATTTTCCCACATAAATTATCCATAAATACCAAAGCTTGAGAACTTATCCATGGCTTGTCTTCAATTAAAGCTCCAATTCTTCAATTCTTCCTCTTGAAATAAATCTTCAAAGTCTTCAAATCTCCAATTTAGTCTTCAATAAGTCTTCAAACACGAACTTCGAATCTCCAAATCTATGCTCAAAATTGTTTTGCTAAAATCCGTGTAAAAAGTCATCCAAATAGCTCAAAAAGAGGTGAAAAATAACAATTTCTCAATTTCACATCACTTAAGAACTTAAAACACAATTATCATCAAAATAGCATATAATTAAGCATAAATAGATCCAAAAACATAGTAAAATAGGCATAAAAATAGGGTTGTTTTTGGCTCAATCATATTCCCCCACACTTGAACTTTGCTAGTCCCTTAGCAAATCAATGTGTAAGTTAATTAAAAATCAATTTTTCTAAAGATCAATTTGAACTCACACACTCATCAAAGAATCAATTCAATCATGAAATCAAAATAACAAAGAATAATAATAATACTAAATTCAAAAATCAAGACATAACAAGTATCATCATTCTTAAGTAGCCATAATCAAAGTAGTTTTAATCACTTACTATTTTTCACTTTCTATAACTACTTCTTTCTATAGGCTTATGTTTTCCTCTCTTTCTCCTATTACTCAAAAGATTGTAGTGCCATAGATATACATCAAGGGTCATTATGGGTTATAATAGTATTTTCAAGGGTAATTGTTTTTAGAAAATTGAGGTTACTAACCTCGAAGTGTTCATGATTTAGGGGTTACTAACTCCCTTTTGAGGCTACTAGCACTCTAGAAGGACTCCTTCTTTTATTTTTTAGAGGGACAATATTTCTGCAATTCCATGCCTCTTATCCTCTTTCCAAGGGTTACTAACTCCTTTTGTTTAAGAAAAGAGTGATAGCAATGGATTTTTTTTTTTAGTATGCAGAAATACCTCTTCTCCTCTTGTCATGAGAGCACTTCTTTTTGAAAACAATTTTTTTTAATTACCCTCTTTATAAGTAGTCCCCCACACTTATTCTTGACATATACCAATAGCATAATTTCGCAATCATAACTTCAATCAAGATTGAACACAAGTTCTAGAAATAGATAATCATAGAAGCAATTAATAAATAAGATCATATCACAAACTTCAATTATACCTAATTCTAAGAAATCAAATAACATGCTATAACTCAATCAATAAATAAAACATTATTAAAATTCTAAGCATTCATCAATCATAATCAAATCAATTAATCAATTTATGCATGAAAAATTCAAAAAGTTTTAAGAAAATCAAAATTTTAGCATCAATTTTAAAAATTTTGTCGAAAATCAATTTTGAAAAATTGGGGGATAATCAATCCAAAATCAATCAATCCAACAACAAACAATTTTCTATCCTAAGTTCTCATGCAAATAATAACTAGCATATGACTCAATTATTCAAGCAATAAACCTAAACCTATCAAGTAATCACCCCCCACACTTAAAATTCACATTGCCCTCAATGTAAAAGCAAACAATTCATGCAATATCTTTCCAAAAATAGAGAGTTAAGGCTCAAGAAAACATACCTGGTGGCTTGATGAAGATAATTACTCAAACATAAAGGCAATAGAAAATTAAGGTGATAGAAAAAAATAAAACTGGATAGATAGTTTATTAATGAAACTTGAAAAATAAAGACATAAGATAAAGGAAAATTAAAATTAAAGCATAAACTAGATAACTAATCCTAAGATGCATAAAAAATAAATCTTAAAAACAAACAAGAAATTGAAATCTAAACCTAAATTGGTTTATGAATAGCCTTCTCCAATAAATTGAAGAGGTCATCCAAATTTCCAATTCTGTTATTAAAATCATCTCTTAAGCTAGTAATTTGATCACTAATCTCGTTGCATCGAACAAGGAAAGGATGAAGCTCTTCCTCAGCCTCTTTTTCTTGGTTAACCTCTTCGTCCTCTTTATCACAAGAAGCATCACTTGACTCAGAATCAGAAGCAATAATCGCAATCTTGTCCTCACCTTCCATGGTGGTGAGCATCATCGACATCTTCACAAGGGCTAGGAAAAATCAAAATTTTCTTGTCGACTAAGTGTGGCGTCGGTTTGCTTGCTTCTTGTCGACAATTTTTCTCCAAAAAATTGTCGACTTATCGACTTAAGCAAGTCGATAAGCTTCTTCCAAAAATTCTTCTCTTGTCGACTTGGTATAGTCGACTATTCCCTTGCTCAAACCGAAAATTTTCCTCTCAAATATTGCTTCTTGTTTTGGTGAATAAAAAAGGAGGTAGAGGTGTCTTTATATAGTGATCAAATCCTATTCCTAAGAGATTTTAATTAGAGTAAAAAGTAAGAATCATACCTGGATTAGGAGTCCATTACCTAATTGAAAAAGGTGGTCATCATCCAAATTAATTAGGAGTCAAAATCCTAATTGGAAAAGGAATGCATGAGAGGAGGAAGGTGCCGCGGCACCAAGGCAGCAGCGCTGCCTTGTGTGCGGGCTGCCTGGTGATGTCGCGTGCTGGCGTGCGGGTTGCTTGCTGGTGCGCGGCATGGCTCGACATGCCTGGTGCTGATGCGCGACATGGCCTTTGTCTCTGCGTGGCTTGGCTGAGGTGCCTGGCGTGCTCGGCCTTTAGCTCGGACACGTCCGGGCTAGGGCCTGGTGTGGCTGGTGCTTGGCCTCGGCATGGCTCGACATGCCTGGTGCTGATGCGCGACATGGCCTTTGTTTCTGCGTGGCTTGGCTGAGGTGCCTGGCGTGCTCGGCCTTTAGCTCGGACACGTCCGGGCTAGGGCCTGGTGTGGCTGGTGCTTGGCCTCGGCATGGCCGGGTCATGGCCGGCTGTGGCTTGGACATGCTTGGGCCTTGTCTTGATGCCACCGAGCCAGGGCCAGCCATGTATGGTTCATGCATGGTTCGTGGCTCGGTGCTTGGCTTCTTCCATCTCTTGAAATTTTTTTCTTCCAATTAAATGGAAAACTTTTAAAATTTGCAAAATAAAAATTGAGTTAGAGATTAAAATTATTGGGTTGCCTCCCAACAAGCGCTTGTTTAAAGTCATTAGCTTGACTTCCTCTTTTCTTCGATTCCCCTATTTTGGAAGATAAATTGGCTTTTCAAAACAATTTCCTCAGTCCATCCTATGGGATAAGTCTCAAAGAATGGTTTTAATCTTTGTCCATTGACTTTAAATTGCAACTGGGAGGTTGGATTATAGATTTCTATTGATCCATTGAGATATACTCTTCGTACTTCAAAAGGACCAGCCCATCTTGATCTTAATTTCCCAGAGAATTGTCTCATTTGTCCCTTGAATAGTAAAACCTTTTGTCCTTCATGGAATGATCTTCTCAATATCTTCTGATCATGAAAAGCTTTCGTTTTCTCCTTGTAAATCCTTGAATTTTCATAGGCTTCATTCCTAATCTCTTCAAGTTCTTGTAAATGCAGCATCCTTTGAATTCCAGCTTTGTCGAAGTTAAGATTGCATTGCTTCACTGCCCACCAAGCTTTGTGTTCTATCTCCACAGGTAAATGGCATGGTTTTCCAAACACAATTCTGTATGGGGACATACCAAGGGGTGTCTTATAGGCTGTTCGATATGCCCATAGAGCATCTCCTAGTCGCATACTCCAATCTTTTCTCTGAACATTGACTGTTTTCTCCAGAATCAGCTTCACTTGACGGTTAGATATCTCGGCTTGACCATTGGTTTGAGGATGATATGAAGTAGATACCCTATGGCTTACTCCATATTTTTCAACTAAGGCTTGTACAATTTTGTTGCAGAAGTGAGTTCCACGATCACTTATGAGGGCTCTTGGTATGCCAAATCTATGAAGAATGTTATTCTTTATAAACTTGACCACTGTTCTGGCATCGTCCTTTTCAGTAGCAGCTGCTTCAATCCATTTGGAGACATAGTCCACGGCTAGAAGAATGTAATACTTCTTTTCTGATGGAGGAAAAGGTCCCATGAAGTCAATTCCCCATACATCGAAGATTTCAACAACGAATATAGGACTTTGAATCATTTGACTTCTTTTCGAAATATTTCCCACTTTCTGACAGCGTGGACAATTCTTGCAGTATTCATAAGAATCTTGAAAGATCCTTGGCCAATAAAATCCACAATCCAAGATTTTCCTTGCTGTCTTCTTGTGTCCAAAGTGGCCTCCGCTCTCATCATTGTGGCAGAACTTGAGAATTGATTGTATTTCGTTGTCAGGTATGCATCTTCTCATAACTTGATCAGAACCTTGTCTCCATAAGTATGGATCATCCCAAAGATAATACTTGGCATCACTGATGATTTTTAATTTCTTCCCTTTGCTTAGATCTGGAGTTAGACGTCTAGTGACTAAGAAATTAACAATGTCTGCATACCATGGAAGTTGAGAAACGGCAAACAAGTCTTCAAAAGGTAGTGCTTCATTGATTGCTATCTCTTCGTTATTGCCTTCAATTCTGCTTAGATGATCAGCTACTACGTTTTCTGCTCCCTTCTTGTCCTTGATTTCGATATCAATTCTTGAAAGAGCAATAGCCACGCATAAGCCTAGCCTTTGCATCTTTCTTTGCCATTAGATATCTTAATGCAGCATGATCGGAGTAGATTATCACCTTGGATCCCAGGATGTATGGACAAAACTTCTCCAAGGCAAAGACAACAGCAAGCATCTCTTTCTCCGTGGTGGTGTAGTTCTTCTGAGCAGCATCCAAAGTTCTTGAAGCATAGTAAATAACATGAGGTACCTTGTCTACTCTCTGTCCCAGAACAGCTCCAATGGCGACGTCACTTGCATCACACAATACTTCGAATGGTAGTTTCCAATCTGGTGGCTTTACAATTGGAGTGGTGGTTAGGGCAGTCTTCAATTTGTCGAATGCTTCTTTGCAGTCATCTCCAAACTCGAACTCTACATCTTTCTGAAGTAGTCTACACATCGGTGCCGAAATCTTCGAGAAATCCTTGATGAATCTTCTGTAGAATCCAGCATGGCCTAAGAATGATCGGATATCCTTGACACATGTTGGGTATGGGAGGTTCTGAACTACATCAACTTTGGCTTTGTCGACTTGCATCCCCTCTTTGGATACTACATGAACAGGGCTGACCCATTTACTATCTGATATAGCATAAATGAGACCGGCTCCAAGTAATTTGAGCACTTCTTCCTTGACGACTTCAGCTAGGTTCGGATTGAGTCTTCTTTGTGGTTGTCTAACAGGAACTGCATCGTCTTCAAGTCGAATCCTATGCATACATACAGTAGGACTTATTCCCTTGATATCAGCAACAGTCCATCTGATGGCTTCCTTGTATTCTTTCAAAACTCTGATGAGTTATTTTTCTTGTAAATTATTTAATTTACTTGAAATAACAACGGGTAGAGTCTCTTTGTCTCCAAGGAAAGAATATTTTAGGCCTTCAGGTAGTTGTTTCAGCTTGACTTCAGGTGGTTGAATGATGGATGGCAGGGGTGTTGGCGTTGGCTCCAAACTGATGTAGGAAACTGATGCTTTTTCTTCGACAGCAAGTGATGTTTCCAGTTCTCTGATGGTTGCAGCTACATCTTCTGGCGTCAGGATTTTCTGCTTCTTTGATTTCTTCTGCGTCCAGGCTTTTTGCAAGAACTAGTTCAAGCTCATCTTCACATTGAAGTGATTGAACTTTTTCAGAACAGGCTTCAATTGCATCAATTGCATAGATGGAATGGATTTCGGCAGGAGTCTTCATGGCTTCACTTATGTCGAATTCAACGGCTTCACCATCAAATTTCATGCTGAGTTTTCCATCTTTCATGTCAAATTTTGTGCTGGCTGTTGAAAGGAATGGTCTCCCTAGCAGCAACGGCAGGTGCGGTAGATGAAGTTCATCTTCGGTCGTTTTTAGGACATAGAAATCTGCAGGAAAAACAAAGTCTCCTATTTGCACTAAAACATTCTCAACTAAACCTTCAGGTTTAATGTTAGTTTTGTCAGCAAATTGCACAATAAGATCAGTTTTAGTCATATGTTCTACTTTCAATTGGGAGTAGATAGAAAAAGACATAATATTAATTGAAGATCCAAATTCACACATAGCTCTTTCTATCTTTTCTTCTCCAATTTTGCAAGGAATACAAAAGGATCCTAAATCTTCACTTTTATGATGCAATTTTCTCTGATAAGCAGCAGATATATTTTCATTCATGTAGGCATATTTTTCTAGAAAATTTTATTTTAGCAGTGCATAGTTCTTTAAGAAAAGAAGCGTACCTAGGCACTCTTGCAACTTCATTAAGCAAAGGAATATTTACCTCTAAATTTCGGAGTGAATTGAGTGGTTGTGCAAACCTTTGAGGAAATGGTGGTGGACCGTAAATAGTCTCCATCTTCTTCATCCCTTCAAATCTTGATTTAGGTCGAGTGGCTCTCGGTGAAGTAGATTGCTTCTTCTTGGGTTCGGCTGGAATCTTCTCTTCTTGGAACGGTTGAATTTCAGGTGCAGCAACTGGTGGTGGTTCGGCAGAGGACGCATGTGCTGGAGGCAGTGAAATCGCAGGTGGGAGTAGAATGTCAGGTAATTCTATGTCTTGTGCTTGCCACGGTTGAATTTCCTCCATTGACTTGATTCCGTATCCTCTTGTAAGGCTTTGGATAGAAGCTTGCTGAATACTCATGAAGTTGGTAAACATCTTTGCTAGATTTCCGCATTGAGCAGTTAATTCCTTCAATTATTTGCGGATTTCTAATATCTCCGACTCCTTTGTTGTGTCAGCTTCATCGATTGTACTGAATTGATGAATGTTCTCGGTCATAGTGTTGAGCAGCTTCCTTGCTTTCTCAGGTGTCTTGAGTGTAAGGCTTCCTCCGCTTGCAGAATCGATATATGTTCGATCTTCACAGAGAAGCCCATCATAAAAATTTTGAATTAAAAGTGCTTCACTCAAGTTGTGATAAGGACAACTTGCACAAATCCCATTGTATCTCTCCCAGTATTGATGCCACTTCTCGTCAGGTGATTGTTGACAAGAACTGATTCTTTTTCTGACAACAGCTCGCTTCGCTTCTGGAAAATACTTGTTTAAGAATGCTCTCTCCAATTCTTTCCACGAAGTTATGGATTTTGGTGTTAGGCTCACAAACCAGCTCCTTGCTTTTCCTTCAAGAGTGAGTGGAAAAGTTGGAAGTTTAGCTTGTTCTTCAGGCATCCCAGTAATTGCAGCACACTTGATAGAGAAGACTTGCAGGTGCTCGTGAGGATTCTCATGAGGTTCTCCTTGAAAAATCGGCAACATACGGATTAGTCCTGGCTTCAGTTTGTATGTCATATCCAAGGCTGGATAATCAATACATAGGGGCGGCACTTCATAGTTGAAATTCAGCTCCCTTAACGAACGTGGTTGCTCCATTGAATTTTTCCTACAAAATAAAAGAAGATCAAGTGCAAATTAATATAGAAAATAAAGAAAAAGAAAAATAAAACGCAATCTCCCCGGCAACGGTGCCAAAATTTATGATCGGTCGTCAGCAAATCAATAAAAATAAAATTCCCAACAAATTCCTGACTAAAGCAGATAGGGCAAGTAGAGGTCGAATCCACAGAGAAATAGGTTATTAATCTTTTTCTTAAAACAATTAAACAAATTAAAGAGAATTTTTATAGTGAAATTAAACCTAATCAAACTAACAATTAAAATCAATCAAGAGAACAATCAAGAAAATTAAAGAAAACAATTAACAAGAAAGCAGTGAATAATCAAGAAAACAATTAATAAAAACCTCCAACATAGAATTAATATCCCTCTTGACAATTATAACATGGATCATTGATATCTAATAATTATGAAATCATAGAATAGCTTGTCGGAATTAAATCCTAAATCACCTTAATTAGGTAAGATTACTCGTCAAAGCTTAAATTACCCCTTTTTCCTCCTAACTAATCAATTAGCCGTCAAGCCTTAAAGATTTGCTAGGGATCAAAGCATTAAGAACTAGTAATTTATACAAGCACAAAGAGCAATTTCTCACTCAAAGTTCCTTATCTCCCTTGGAAGGGACTTCCGTCCTCCCCCAATTGCTACAAACAACCAAGCCGGAACGTCAATCCTCGACTTGATCTAGCTAATGCTAACTTAATTTATCATGAAAGTGCCGGCTCAATCAATCAAAACAAGCAACATAAAATTAAAACAGAGATCAAAAGAATACTCTAACAATTATCATATATAAGCACAAAATCTCACCAATATATATGTCAAGAGATCAATTAAATTCTACATTAGAGTAAAGAAAAGGATTACTCACTCATAAATTGAGTGAGCATCCAAAGAATAAGAAGAAAAACTTATCTTATGGATGGAAGAAGAGGGGGGCGGCGGCACTAGGGCTTTTGTCCTCCAAAACTTCAACAATTCTACAAAATAATTTCTAGATCTACTTGTATGTCTGTATATTCTAAAAACCTAGACCTAAGGTGCCTATTTATAGTGGAAATAACCCTAGGAATTCCAATCCTAACTGGGAAAGAAGTCTAGGACGATTTAAGGGTCTAACTTGGACTCCAAGTTAAATTAAAAGTCTTCCTAGAGTAGAATCCAAGTCAAAGTAGGATCCTGAATTTTTGCTGAATTCGTGCAGTGACTTCGACGGCATTTTTGGGCTTGAAGATGGCAGAACTGGGTCTTGGACTTCAAAAGAAAGTTGTAGATCTCGGAGTCAGCTTTCCAACGAGTACTCATGGGCTTCAATCGGAGGTCTGAGCAGAAAGTTATGATTTTTCTACCAAAACTGCGCCTGAATCCTAATCCTGTTAGGACTAGAATCGGGAATCTACGGGATTTGGATATTTCCTTGGATTTAGGAGTCATTAATTGGGATTTTAATTCCAATTAATATTTTATATGGGCTGAGTATTTTCCCACATACATTATCCATAAATACCAAAGCTTGAGAACTTATCCATGGCTTGTCTTCAATTAAAGCTCCAATCTTCAATCCTTGCTTCTTGAAATAATTCTTCAAAGTCTTCAAATCTCCAATTTAGTCTTCAATAAGTCTTCAAACACGAACTTCGAATCTCCAAATCTATGCTCAAAATTGCTTTGCTAAAATCTGTGTAAAAAGTCATCAAAATAGCTCCAAAAGAGGTGAAAAATAACAATTTCTCAATTTCACATCACTTAAGAACTTAAAACACAATTATCATCAAAATAGCATATAATTAAGCATAAATAGATCCAAAAACATAGTAAAATAGG
>AWUE01022844.1:0-17449 GCA_001974825.2 Corchorus olitorius | reverse complement strand
ATTCATAAGAATCTTGAAAGATCCTTGGCCCAATAAAAATCCCACAATCCAAGATTTTCCTTGCTGTCTTCTTGTGTCCAAAGTGGCCTCCGCTCTCATCATTGTGGCAGAACTTCAGAATTGATTGTATTTCGTTGTCAGGTATGCATCTTGTCATAACTTGATCAGAACCTTGTCTCCATAAGTATGGATCATCCCAAAGATAATACTTGGCATCACTGATGATCTTCAATTTCTTCCCTTTGCTTAGATCTGGAGGTAGATGTCTAGTGACCAAGAAATTAACAATGTCTGCATACCATGGAAGTTGAGAAACGGCAAACAAGTCTTCAAAAGGTAGTGCTTCATTGATTGCTATCTCTTCGTTATTGCCTTCAATTCTGCTTAGATGATCAGCTACTACGTTTTCTGCTCCCTTCTTGTCCTTGATTTCGATATCAAATTCTTGAAAGAGCAATAGCCATCGCATAAGCCTAGCCTTTGCATCTTTCTCTGCCATTAGATATCTTAATGCAGCATGATCGGAGTAGATTATCACCTTGGATCCCAGGATGTATGGACAAAACTTCTCCAAGGCAAAGACAACAGCAAGCATCTCTTTCTCCGTGGTGGTGTAGTTCTTCTGAGCAGCATCCAAAGTTCTTGAAGCATAGTAAATAACATGAGGTACCTTGTCTACTCTCTGTCCCAGAACAGCTCCAATGGCGACGTCACTTGCATCACACATTACTTCGAATGGTAGTTTCCAATCTGGTGGCTTTACAATTGGAGTGGTGGTTAGGGCAGTCTTCAATTTGTCGAATGCTTCTTTGCAGTCATCTCCAAACTCGAACTCTACATCTTTCTGAAGTAGTCTACACATCGGTGCCGAAATCTTCGAGAAATCCCTTGATGAATCTTCTGTAGAATCCAGCATGGCCTAAGAATGATCGGATATCCTTGACACATGTTGGGTATGGCAGGTTCTGAACTACATCAACTTTGGCTTTGTCGATTTGCATCCCCTCTTTGGATACTACATGGCCTAGGACGATGCCTTGTTCTGCCATGAAGTGGCACTTCTCGGCATTTAACACCAATTTGGTTTCAACACACCTCTTCAAGATGAGTTCTAGGTTATGAAGGCATTGATTGAAGTTATCTCCATAGACAGTGAAATCGTCCATGAACACTTCCATCTTTTCTCCCACATAATCTTGAAAGATGCTCATCATACACCTTTGAAAAGTTGCAGGTGCATTGCATAAACCAAAAGGCATTCTTGTATAGGCATACGTACCGAATGGGCATGTAAAGGTGGTCTTCTCTTGGTCTTCAGGTGCTATTGGAATTTGGAAGTATCCGGAATACCCATCCAGAAAGCAATAGTAGGCTTTGCAGGCTAATCTCTCCATCATCTGGTCGATGAATGGTAATGGAAAGTGGTCCTTCCTTGTAGCAGAATTCAGCTTTCTGTAGTCGATGCATACTCTCCATCCATTTTGCAGTCTTTGAGGAACTAGCTCTCCATCTTTGTTTTCCATGACGGTGAATCCAGACTTCTTGGGTACTACTTGAACAGGGCTGACCCATTTACTATCTGATATAGCATAAATGAGACCGGCTCCAAGTAATTTGAGCACTTCTTCCTTGACGACTTCAGCTAGGTTGGGGTTGAGTCTTCTTTGTGGCTGTCGAACGGGTACTGCGTCATCTTCAAGTCGAATCCTATGCATACATACAGTAGGACTTATTCCCTTGATATCAGCAACAGTCCATCCGATGGCTTCCTTGTATTCTTTCAAAACTCTGATGAGTTGTTCTTCTTGTAAATTATTTAATTTACTTGAAATAACAACGGGTAGAGTCTCTTTGTCTCCCAGGAAAGCGTAAGGCCTTCAGGTAGTTGTTTCAGCTTGACTTCAGGTGGTTGAATGATGGATGGCAGGGGTGTTGGCTTTGGCTCCAAACTGATGTAGCAAACTGATGCTTTTTCTTCGACAGCAAGTGATGTTTCCAGTTCTCTGATGGTTGCAGCTACATCTTCTGGCGTCAGGATTTCTGCTTCTTTGATTTCTTCTGCGTCCAGGCTTTTTGCAAGAACTAGTTCAAGCTCATCTTCACATTGAAGTGATTGAACTCGTTCAGAGCAAGCTTCAATTGCATCAATTGCACAGATGGAATGAATTTCGGTAGGAGTTTTCATGGCTTCACTTATGTCGAATTCAATGGCTTCACCATCAAATTTCATGCTGAGTTTCCCATCTTTCATGTCAAAATTCGCGCTGGCTGTTGAAAGGAACGGTCTCCCTAGCAGCAACGGCAGGTGCGGTAGATGAAGATCATCTTCACTCGTTTTCAGGACATAGAAATCTGCAGGAAAAACAAAGTCTCCTATCTGCACTAAAACATTCTCAACTAAACCTTCAGGTTTAATGTTAGTTCTGTCAGCAAATTGCACAATAAGATCAGTTTTAGTCATATGTTCTACTTTCAATTGGGAGTAGATAGAAAAAGCATAATATTAATTGAAGATCCAAATTCACACATAGCTCTTTCTATCTTTTCTTCTCCAATTTTGCAAGGAATAGAAAAGGATCCTAAATCTTCACTTTTATGATGCAATTTTCTCTGATAAGCAGCAGATATATTTTCATTCATGCAGGCATATTTTTCAGAAAATTTTATTTTAGCAGTGCATAGTTCTTTAAGAAAAGAAGCGTACCTGGGCACTCTTGCAACTTCATTAAGCAAAGGAATATTTACCTCTAAATTTCGGAGTGAATTGAGTGGTTGTGCAAACCTTTGAGGAAACGGTGGTGGACCGTAAATAGTCTCCATCTTCTTCATCCCTTCAAATCTTGATTTAGGTCGAGAGGCTCTCGGTGAAGTAGATTGCTTCTTCTTGGGTTCGGCTGGAATCTTCTCTTCTTGGAACGCTTGAATTTCAGGTGCAGCAACTGGTGGTGGTTCGGCAGAGGAAGCATGTGCTGGAGGCAGTGAAATCGCAGGTGGGAGTAGAATGTCAGGTAATTCTATGTCTTGTGCTTGCCACGGTTGAATTTCCTCCATAGACTTGATTTCGTATCCTCTTGTAAGGCTTTGGATAGAAGCTTGCTGAATACTCATGAAGTTGGTAAACATTTTTGCTAGATTTCCGCATTGAGCAGTTAATTCCTTCAATTCTTTGCGGATTTCTAATATCTCCGACTCCTTTGTTGTGTCAGCTTCATCGATTGTACTGAATTGATGAATGTTCTCGGTCATAGTGTTGAGCAGCTTCCTTGCTTCTTCAGGTGTCTTGAGTGTAAGGCTTCCTCCGCTTGCAGAATCGATATATGTTCGATCTTCACAGAGAAGCCCATCATAAAAATTTTGAATTAAAAGTGCTTCACTCAAGTTGTGATAAGGACAACTTGCACAAATCCCATTGTATCTCTCCCAGTATTGATGCCACTTCTCGTCAGGTGATTGTTGACAAGAACTGATTCTTTTTCTGACAACAGCTCGCTTCGCTTCTGGAAAATACTTGTTTAAGAATGCTCTCTCCAATTCTTTCCACGAAGTTATGGATTTTGGTGTTAGGCTCACAAACCAGCTCCTTGCTTTTCCTTCAAGAGTGAGTGGAAAAGTTCGAAGTTTAGCTTGTTCTTCAGGCATCCCAGTAATTGCAGCACACTTGATAGAGAAAACTTGCAGGTGCTCGTGAGTATTCTCATGAGGTTCTCCTTGAAAAATCGGCAACATACGGATTAGTCCTGGCTTCAGTTTGTATGTCATATCCAAGGCTGGATAATCAATACATAGGGGCGGCACTTCACAGTTGAAATTCAGCTCCCTTAACGAACGTGGTTGCTCCATTGAATTTTTCCTACAAAATAAAAGAAGATCAAGTGCAAATTAAAATAGAAAAATAAAGAAAAAGAAAAATAAAACGCAATCTCCCCGGCAACGGCGCCAAAATTTATGATCGGTCGTCAGCAAATCATAAAAATAAAATTCCCAACAAATTCCTGACTAAAGCAGATAGGGCAAGTAGGGGTCGAATCCACAGAGAAATAGGTTATTAATCTTTTTCTTAAAACAATTAAATAAATTAAAGAGAATTTTTATAGTGAAATTAAACCTAATCAAACTAACAATTAAAATCAATCAAGAGAACAATCAAGAAAATTAAAGAAAACAATTAAGAAGAAAGCAGTGAATAATCAAGAAAACAATTAATAAAAACCTCCAACATAGAATTAATATCCCTCTTGACAATTATAACATGGATCATTGATATCTAATAATTATGAAATCATAGAATAGCTTGTCGGAATTAAATCCTAAATCACCTTAATTAGGTAAGATTACTCGTCAAAGCTTAAATTACCCCTTTTTCCTCCTAACTAATCAATTAGCCGTCAAGCCTTAAAGATTTGCTAGGGATCAAAGCATTAAGAACTAGTAATTTATACAAGCACAAAGAGCAATTTCTCACTCAAAGTTCCTTATCTCCCTTGGAAGGGACTTCCGTCCTCCCCCAATTGCTACAAACAACCAAGCCGGAACGTCAATCCTCGACTTGATCTAGCTAATGCTAACTTAATTTATCATGAAAGTGTCGGCTCAATCAATCAAAACAAGCAACATAAAATTAAAACAGAGATCAAAAGAATACTCTAACAATTATCATATATAAGCACAAAATCTCACCAATATATATGTCAAGAGATCAATTAAATTCTACATTGGAGTAAAGAAAAGGATTACTCACTCATAAATTGAGTGAGCATCCAAAGAATAAGAAGAAAAACTTATCTTATGGATGGAAGAAGAGGGGGGCGGCGGCACTAGGGCTTTTGTCCTCCAAAACTTCAACAATTCTACAAAATAATTTCTAGATCTACTTGTATGTGTGTATATTCTAAAAACCTAGACCTAAGGTGCCTATTTATAGTGGAAATAACCCTAGGAATTCCAATCCTAACTTGGAAAGAAGTCTAGGACGGTTTAAGGGTCTAACTTGGACTCCAAGTTAAATTAAAAGTCTTCCTAAAGTAGAATCCAAGTCAAAATAGGATCCTGAATTTTTGCTGAATTCGTGCAGTGACTTCGACGGTATTTTTGGGCTTGAAGATGGCAGAACTGGGTCTTAGACTTCAAAAGAAAGTTGTAGATCTCGGAGTCAGCTTTCCAACGAGTACTCATGGGCTTCAATCGGAGGTCTGAGCAGAAAGTTATGATTTTTCTACCAAAACTGCGCCTGAATCCTAATCCTGTTAGGACTATAATCGGGAATCTACGGGATTTGGATATTTCCTTGGATTTAGGAGTCATTAATTGGGATTTTAATTCCAATTAATATTTTATATGGGCTGAGTATTTTCCCACATACATTATCCATAAATACCAAAGCTTGAGAACTTATCCATGGCTTGTCTTCAATTAAAGCTCCAATCTTCAATCCTTACTTCTTGAAATAATTCTTCAAAGTCTTCAAATCTCCAATTTAGTCTTCAATAAGTCTTCAAACACGAACTTCGAATCTCCAAATCTATGCTCAAAATTGCTTTGCTAAAATCTGTGTAAAAAGTCATCAAAATAGCTCCAAAAGAGGTGAAAAATAACAATTTCTCAATTTCACATCACTTAAGAACTTAAAACACAATTATCATCAAAATAGCATATAATTAAGCATAAATAGATCCAAAAACATAGTAAAATAGGCATAAAAATAGGGTTGTTTTTGGCTCAATCAGAGAGAAGCTCATAGCTTCGGGGTAGTCCATAGTATTTTGGCAGTAGAAAAAATACAAAAGAAAAAACGAAAAATAGAAAAAGAAGCAGAGATTTCGGAAAGGACTGACCTTGGGAGATCTCTACAGTTCATTTGATTTGCCTTCCTCTTTGTCTAATTTTCTAGGGTTGTGATTTGTTCTGGGATGCAAAGATTTGGAGGTATCTGTTTCGAATTGGTAAGCGGTTTTGGTTCGTGTAGTTTCTAGGTACGGTACGCCGGAGTTTGGAGGTTCATCCATGGCGAATGGCTGGTGTTTGGGAGGTTGCAGCACCAGTGTTTGGTGAGAGAGAGAGAGAGAGGAGGTGTAGAGATAGCTAGAGAGAGAGGAGAATCGAGAAAGTGAAGAAGAAGAGAAGGGGAATGCAAGGAAAGGGTACGGATGGCCTAAGCGACGCCGTTTGGATTTATATGGTTTGTAACCCTCTCAATTTGGTCCCCAACTTATTGTTTCTTTGATCAATAGGTCCCTGCCTGAAATTTCTTTTAATTAAGTTTAAAGCTAAAATTAAATAAGTTGATTTAATTTAATTCCCACTAAAATTTCAAAGATAGTATTATTTAAATAAAAAAGAGATAAAGAAATATAGGAGAGAACTAATTTAAATATGGATAATTTAGGTTCAACTCACTTTAATTTGTTTTTAAAAAAGATATATCATTTGCATCCACGTTTATTCCATAAAAATTGTTGCAATTTATTAATGTCATGAAAGTTAATTAAAATGATCCGATAATGGGATGTTGGATTAGGACTTGGACAGTTGTTGTCAGTCTCAATTCATCGTTCCTAGGCTTGGAACATTTGAACGGGGGTCTTACCAGTATGAGTGGAAGGCACCCGGACAGTGTTCCTCGTATAATTACTCAGTAAAACTTGCATTAACCGGAATTCATGCATCATGTGCATTCATGCATATAGAGACTAGAATTAATACATGTTATTAAAATTCAAGATTAAAATGTGACACTTTGCTTTCGAAAACTCCAAAAACTCCAAAAGATTTGTGTTTGTCATTGTTCTCTTCAAGCTTTTAAATTAAAGCCAAGAGTCAACTTTTCTTTTTCAAGGAAATGAAATAGGTTTGTTTTTTTAAAAAAAAAAATCAAGGTCTAATTCTTATTTAAAAAAGCAATTCGTCATAAGAAATAAAAAGAGATAAATGAAAGGAAATCGAAAATTTGTTTTTTAGAACTAAAAAAGGATTCTACAAAATGGTAATTCAAAATTCTAAACTTAAATAAACGAACTCAAATCAAATAATCTCAAAATTAAGAAGAGGTTTCAAACCTAAATAAAATGACAAAAAGATTAAAAATCCAAAAAGCATCAAAATGAATTGTTTTTTTTCTTTTCTTTTTTAAAGGAATTCCAAAATTCAAAATTCAACCAAGTTTTATTTTTCATCAAAGGGAATGTTCCTTTTTTAGTTTTATAAGAAGGGAAAGTTCCCATTTCCGGTTTCCATTCAAAATAGAGTCATTTTGAATCCGATTTTCTTAAAATCCTTTCATGACGAACCCAGAAGAGAACAAACAATAAAATGGGTATAAGTGATTGATCGAAGGGTCCGGTCATTTCTTTTACAACCCAACAATTTTTCTAAAAAACTCAAAACTCATTTGTACTTGTGTAACTTTGTTCTCAAAATCAAACAAAGGATTTACTTTCTTGAAATTATTACAATTTAGGGATAATGGCAACCAATTATAGAAACCCACAATTAGTTCTAGGCTAGTCAGTGCTGTCGTTTGACAGACGTTGTGGGGTGCTGATCCTTCCCCACGCGTACCCGATTCCCGAACCTTTAAGATTCTAGTTAGAAGACCATTTATTAGGTTTAGTATTGCCTTTGCCAAGTTTAGATTAATATTAGACTTAATAATCCCCGTTTTTTAGTGGCTAATCACACCTAGGTTAAAAAAGATTAGTGGCGACTCCCCGTTTTTTAAGTCGTTTCGACAGAGTCCCCGGACTCGAACATTACGACAATATGGTGTCTCCTTTTGGCTTTTTTTGGTCTTTTCGCACTTTTCGGGTGACTAAAAAGGCCCTCGATGAATTTCCTCATTTACTTTACTGCCCTTTTTTGTAATTTACTATTTTTATATTTATGATTAAGTGTGTTTTAATTACATATTAATTGTGTGTGGATATTAGGATTTACGGGTTCAACTCCTCTGCCGAAATTCCAAAGGATCGATGCTATAAATGTATCTGCAATAATAGTTGATTCATAGGTAAACTATTGACATTCCATTTTTGTTTTCCTTTCGTCTTCATCTCTATTTGGGTGGGTTTCTTTTTCCCTAATATTTCTCTGAATTGGTTTCATATGGACTCCGTTCTATTTCCTAAAATTTCCAGGTGGACGTTGATAAGATCTTTCCATTTAATTTAGCAGCGCCTTAGGATGGCAAAACCTAAAGTGGGGAGCTTCTACTTCTTACCGCAACATTTTGAGTTAAATCTGGATTTATTTGTTGATTATATTATTTGATACTTAAATTTAACATTTCCTTATTCCTCTTTTATTTTACAAAAAGTTTTTTTATTATTATTTATCATTCGACTTCCTTTTTATTGAGGTTTTTATTAGTTGTTTATGTTTCCATATTTCGAAAAGCACAGTTAGCCAATGTTAAGTAAAATCATTTCGTGATATATTGTGTAAATTACATATGCTCCTGCAAATGCTCTCAACTAATTCAATTTTCCTACGACAACTATACATGCTCCAATTGACTACAAAAAATTAGGCATTCCTTATGCAGAAGCCAAATTCTTCCACCTACCAGAGGTCATTAATTTAACAATTGCAATCAAGATTAACAAATGACCGCATCGAACTATGTTTTTTTAGATAATCAACATACATTTCAAATAACAATTAATATTAGCTTTATTATGATGAATTATCTAGAGATGGAGGAGTAGAATATTTGTTTTATTTTGATGTGTGTGTGTGTGTGTTTAATATTCAATTTTGAATAATAGCATTAAAACAACAACATTTTTTTTAAAAAAAGGGCCAACATAACCGCCTTTTTGCATCAAAATGCCACTATTTTGTGGCTTTTTGCATCAAAATGCCACTATTTTGTGGCTTTTTGCATCAAAATGCCACTATTTTGTCGCGTTTTTGAACTGAAACACCACAAAATAATGGCATTTTCAATGCAAAAACGCTTCTATTTTAAAATCTAAAATAAAGAATATAATTTAATTTAAAAGAGAAAAATTAATTTTGTGGCGTTTAGAAACGCCGTTATTTTTCGAATTAACGCCGCTAAATAATAGTGGTGTTTGTCTCTTAAAACGCCGCAGAAATTCTCATGGTTGTTGATCGAGCTAAAATTAACCCTATTTTTATGATCATTTTCCTATGCTTTTTACTATTTATATGTGTATTTTAACCCTATTTTATAAGTATTTGTGTTTTTAGGTCTTGAAGACAAGAAAAGTGGAAACTTATTGTTTTTCACTCTTTTTGGAGCTATTTTGATGACTTTTTACTCAAATATGGAAGAAGCAATTTTGAGTATGGATTTGGAGATTCGAAGTTTGTGTTTGAAGACTTATTGAAGATAATTTGAAGATTTAAAGACTATTGAAGAATTATCTCAAGAGGCAAGAATTGAAGATTGGAGCTTTAATTGCGAAGGATTGAAGACAAGCCATGAAGAAGCCCGAAAGCTAAGGAATTTTGGTTATTTTTTATGGGATAATACTCAGCCCATATAAGCCCACAATTGGAATTAAAAACCCAATTTTTGCCTCCTATGTATAAGGAAATATCCAATTCCCGCATATTCCCGCTTCCAGTCCTAACAGGATTAGGATTCAGCGCAGTCTTGGTAGAAAAATCCTAACTTTCTTCTCAGACCTCCGTTTTAGGCCCATGAGTACTTGATAGAAAGCTAACTCCGAGATCTACAACTTTCCTTCGAAGTCCAAGACCCATATCTGTCGTTTTCAAGTCCAAAATCTCCGTCGAAGTCCCTGCACGAATCCAGAATTTTGCAGGATCCTATTTTGACTAGGATTTTGGTTCTAGGAAGACTTTTAATCTAACTTAGAGTCTAAGTTAGACCCTAAAACGTCCTAGACTCCTTTCCTACTTAGAATTAGATTTCCTAGGGTTATTTCCACTATAAATAGCCACCCCCTGTAACACAAATCATATACCTTCACACAGATAATTTTCTCTTCTTCTTTTTCTCTTCTAGTTCTAGTTTTTCTTCTAGTTTTAGGGCTAGGGTGCCGCCACCCTCTCTTTGCATAGAGAGGGGCGGCAACCCTAGGTTATTCAAGAGGAGAAATTCGCCCCATAGTCTTGTAAGTTTTCTCATGCCGCTCATGGATTTTCCTAAATCCATGAGTAGCTATATTCTTAATACTTCTAATCCTTTGGTGAATTCAATCAATTGATGATGGTGAGATTTTTGTGCTTATAATTTGGTATTTTATTTTTGATAGATAGCATGTTAAACTCTGTTTTATTACACGATCTTGATTTTTATTGATTTATTGTGGCCATTAAAGAGATAATTTGAGAGATCTTTTGCTAAGTCAGGCGGAACAGTTAACCCTCGATTCTGATTGTTTGGTAGCGCATTGATGACGTTTAATAGACGCTCAATGGGTTTTGCAT
This sequence comes from Corchorus olitorius, assembly GCA_001974825.2. Taxonomy (NCBI): domain Eukaryota; kingdom Viridiplantae; phylum Streptophyta; class Magnoliopsida; order Malvales; family Malvaceae; genus Corchorus; species Corchorus olitorius. Next base: position 7,033 of record AWUE01022844.1, on the reverse strand, counting down.
GCCAGTGATCGGATTTTATCTGATTGTTGTATGGTTTTACTTGTTAAGCATGTGTGAAAGAACTAATTAAATAGTTGATCTTAATGCTTTGTTTCTTGGTGAATCTTTAAGCCTTAATCGGGTAATTGATTTGTTAAGTAACAATAGGGGTAATTTAAGCCTTAACCGGTAATCTTATCTAAATAGCATGTTAGGGTTTCCCTAGGCTAGTTATCATCAAGGATTTAATATTGAATTCATCTTTTAAATCAAGGATCCATAGTCAATTTGATTGTTTTCTACCATTGGAGAAGAAGTATGCTTTTTAATTATTGTTTTCTTTATTAATTGCCATAGAATTAGAGTTTATTCACTTTGCCTTGTTTTTATTTTAATTGCTTTCTTTTAATTGTTATTTTCAATCCCCTGTTTTTACGCATTGCTTCTGAGAGATTTTTAAGGATTGTATCTTCGGATAAGGTCTATCCGCCTTCTCTGTGGGATCGACCCTTGCTTGCCCTATTTACTTAGTTAGGATTTTGTGGGGATTATTTTTATGATTGCTGACGACCGATCAGTTGTTATAACGACGCTTCTCGCGACGAAGTCAGAGAAACACTAGGATTTTAAATAGTGGCGTTTTAAAAGCCCCTATATGTTAAAAAAAAAACCCTATTCCAACATTTTCTAGTAGTGTTTGGCACGAGTTAAGATAATTTGGATGCTATTGAAAGGCCAATTGAAGTTAGAATCATGAAACAAACAATTTCTCCAATACCAAATATACCAAAGTGAAAACATGAAAATAACACCCTAAGGAATTTCTGTAAATTTCTCCTTGCTTTGACAATTTAAGAAGATCCAGTTATTCAAATCGAAAGTGAAGAAATCTCTTTGGGAGAGGCCCGAATTTAAAGTTAACCAAACAACACGAGCTTTGTAACAATCACTCAATGCATGAAGCAAGGATTCCTCACAAGTAGAGCAGATGAAGCAAGTAGAATATGAAAGGATATGTCGATGATGAAGATAATGAGCAATAGGTAAGGAGCCATTCAAAATTCTCCAAAGGGAAATTTTGAATTTGATGGGTCAAGGGAAAGACCATACCTTATGCCATGGTAAATCAATAGAGGAATCTGTAGGCTTTTGAGCGACGTAGGTTGATTTTGTTGAGAACATGCTATCCCCTTCCAAACTCCGAAACCAAGACTCATGCTCTGTATCTTCGGTATCAATCCACATAGAGGCAATTTGAGAGACAAATGATGAAGGCAAAATCTGTTGCAATTCACCAAAATTCCAAGCCCTGAATTCATCGCAATAATCAGCTACGGTGAGTGAGGCGTCTAGATCCGACAAAGGTTGCAAAATCATTTTGAATTATTACTTTAACTGCTTAATCTTTTATAGTAATTGCTACAATTGATAATGTACAAGTTGAGTTATATTAAATGGTATTTTTAGTTAAGGAAATTTATTCCATCCAGTGTTAGTAGAGTTTAATAGACTATATAAGCGGGGTTAAAGGATTGACATGCAACTTTTTAAGGTATATTTTTAAATATTAAATATATATAGTTAATTAAAAAATGGTATGTGTCAGTTTTAGAAACTATTTGTGAAGTCTAAAAAGTCAACTGACAATGTATTAAATAATTATCCATTTGCTAATTATTAGTAATGTGCAAAGTGATTATGAACCTACCAACGCTTGTTGGGTTGAGTTGAGAGAGTGCAATACCTCTTAAGTAAGATCACGGATTTGAGTTTTATGAATGTAAAAAATAGTTGTTGGGAGAGTTTTTCCTATTTGGGATCTAATGCGACTTGACCCAGAATTAATTGGAGTCCAATGTGACTATCGGATACTACTGGATGATTAATACAAAAAAAAATATATATTATTAATCTTTTCTGTGACATGAAATTTACGATTTCTACTCATATCTCATAGTCAACTATACTGTTTACTAGGTGTTGCACCAAAAAATCTCTTTGGAAACTTTCCGTGTACGGGGTGTGCCAGTCAATTTACGCGAGGAAATTGACAAAGTTGATTGAGCGTAAAAGCTTGTTGAAGAAAAAGGAAATCAAACGATGTAATTTGTGGAGAACTGGTTGTAAGTCACACAAGGTGTTTAAAACATGCAACTCAGATTCAGATCAACTCAAACAAAAGGTTCTTGGAAACTCACAAGATAATAACAATGAAGTGTTATTAAAGAAACGAGAATTACAAGTGATAAAGATCGATCCAAGGGATCAAAGATACTAGATAAGTGAGTAAACAAGAGTCTAACACGAGTAAAAATTATAAAAAGTGTGAACAAGTGTTGAGTGCAAGCACATGGCTTGGTTGAATTTGCGCAGGGCAATAGGGTGTCCGGAGAGAGTTTTTACATTGGAGGAGACACTGCTTATATAGATAGCCATGGGGTCGTCATCTACTCCACCATTTAAGGGATTTCTGCATCAAACCACAATTGAATTTGTCAACTACGTCAATTGATTTTTGTTCCCATGGTCAACTTTCACTTGATGACGATGGATCCACTTTTCATTTTAATTCCTTGACTTCAGGAAATCAATATCACAAATTAACAATCTCACTTATAGTCAACCCAAGATTACAATGCTTAAATGCTTGATCCTTATGAGTTGATCCAATCGCCGACTTTGCTCACCCAGGGCGTTGCTCACTCTAACACGGTGCCATTGCTGCTTGGACCATCACTTACCCCAAAACGCCAAGAAACTTGCAAGGGGGAACACGACGCCAAGGCATACACTTGGGTGTATGGCGTCATGTCCAAAAACTATAACCACGTTCAAACTTGTGAAATTTGGCAAATTGTCAAAAGTTAAGCCAGGGTGACCAATGCGCCACTATGATTTCCTGGGTGATCATGCTTCTTGGCTGATCAAATTCCACTTATGGGTGATACGATGCATGACTGGGTGATTGATCATCTTTTGGTGCAATCACCCAGCTCATAAGCCAAATTTGGGGTGATGGTCACATTACATGATTTTCATAATTAAATTACAAGCAATTTTCCAAGTAATTTTCTAGGTTGGTTTGGGTTTTGGGGCATGAGTAAAAGGTTTTGCCAAATCCTAATTGGATTAGGGTAGTCTTAATTTAATCAAATTTGGACCACAGTTCCTAATTTACCCCAGGTGTAAATTAGGGTACAAACAGTAGGATCTCAAGTTCGATTCTTGTGAATAGAGAAAATAAGCGCTGAGTTTTTATTCTCATTTCTAATCCAATGCGGCTCGATCCAAAATTAGTCGAAGGTTGATGTTACTATTTGATAGCGAAGGTTTATATTAAATATTATATAAATCATTTTGTTGATTTCGAATTTACTATTTCTTCAAACTCAACCTTGCCAGTTAATTAGCTTTTCTCAAATGGCCGAATGGGTGTTAGTGTGAAATGAAATGATTATGTGAAGGTTGAAATCTCAAATAGTATCCTGAACTTTCAGGAAAATTTCAAGTGAGAGCCCCAACTAAAACAAAGGTCAAATGAGGGTTTGAACTTTTCAAACAGGATCAAATAAGTCCAATCGATGGAGAGTGGTCCACACGCATCGTTAAGTTGGACGGAATGTTGAGGTGGCATTGTTAACTTGGGCGGAAACCATTAAGTCTTTTCTTTTCTTTTTTTTAAACTTTTTTTCTTTTTGTTTTTTTTTTCAAAAATCGATGACACATGTCACCATTTTATTGCTCCACGCGTTTTATAGGGTGCGTGTTGAACACCCTGAACAGACAACACTTATTTGACCCTGCTGGATAAGTTCGGGCTCTTATTTAATCCTTTCTAAAGTTTGGGCCCTGATTTGAGATTTACTATAAAGTTCAGGGACTTATGTGGAATTTCAGCCTTATTTGAATAATTGTAAAAGACCTAAAATAGGGTTGGAGGTGCATGAAGCTAAAATCCAAAGCAGGGGAGAATGAGAATCCAAGACTGAGCAACCAGGTGTGGTGGCAGAAAATGAATCCTTGTGCAAAAGCTTTCATCACAAAATAAAATGACAGTCAAACATCTTGGCTTAGTGATTCCCTTGGCGAAAAGGACAACTCTTACTGCCAGGCATTCCCTTTCTCAAAGCTTTTACAGCCCAACCCACATTTCTCTTTTTTCTTTTTTCTTTTCCTTTTACTCAATCATTGACATCAAAATCAGAATGAGAGAAATACATTCTTATCCCGTATTCTCTTCAAATAAATTATGTTTAAATAACAAAATCCACAGTAAATGTTTACAATCAAGTTTGCCCATTGAACAAAATGGAAAGCGGAAGCACGGGAGGGTTTTAACTTGTCACACTCCGATCCGAAAAGGATTGATCTTTAAACCGGGGAATACCCTTAGTTAGAAAAAGAAAAAGAAAACCCAGCGAAATGTGAAGCCAAAGAGACTGGAATTCATCTTTAAATTTAAACTGTAATTCATCACAAAGCAAATACATGATAGGTGTAAGCGATGCATTCCCAGTAGCATTTTATATATAAGAAAGAAGAAAAAACTAAGCCGAACCCCAAAATCAAATTCCAATTGAAAACCCCAAACTTCAAACTTACCTTAAGCAAAGCTAGTTACCTATAGCTACCTCGTATGCATCTCTTACATCCCATGTAAGACTGCTAAATAAAGGGTAAAACCTAAACAGAAAAGAAACCCATAACTCCAAAAAAAAAAAAGGACTAGAGAGTTGTTAAAATCGGACCGGTACCCTCAATTCCCCGCAATGCAACGATGCTGCTCTCCCAATTCTGCCTCTGTTTTTTTTTTATTTGTTACTAGGCTAGACAATTAGGAGAGCGCAATTGCAAAGCCTTGTTTTGCTTCTTGTTTTGTTTCTTGATTCATCCGTATTTACAAAACAACCACTCGTCGTGGCCGCCATGCCGCCACCACCAGCAACCGCTACCGCTCGCCTTGTCCGGTCGGCGGACATCTTCAAATCCTCGGCCAATCATGCTTAATATATGATTAATTTGTCAAGTGAAAATATACGTTGCTAAATGGTAAAGAAAGAGTGAGACAATAGGGAAGAGGTGTGGATATAGGCATGAGGGGACATGGTGGGTCGTATATAAAGGCGGGATCATAGCTTTTCTCTTTTTTATTTTCTTTTTTGGCCTTTTAATTAACCCTAATAAAAAACAATAATAATTTGTTAATTAAAAGGTGAATGTTGAAATTCTCAGTCCAAGCTGGGGTTAAGGGCATGTTTGTGGGGAATGCAAATAACTCCACTAACTCGATTTCCAAGGCTCTTGGAGTTTTCATATTATTCTCATGGACGAGAGTAAAAGTGGGCAGTGATGGGGTTTGTTTGTCTGTGTATGTGAACGTGGCTTGTTTTTGCTGCAATTTTATATTTTTATAATAATATAATATTGGTAGTAATTGGTATAAATAAATAAATTGAATAAAGTCTATCACTCAGCTCAAGACAAAAGTCTTCATGGCCAACTTTTTAGTTTTATTACCCTATTATTGAGACTTGGGTAAGTATAGTCTAATTACATCTGGCCAGTCATCGCCTGGGTTCCTGCGTATATTGGAAGCGGACAAGCCACCATTGAGATTAAAAAAGAAAGCAAGAAAACAAAATAATCTTTGAATATCTCAATTTTGTGTAGAGGCATGGCTGGATGATTGAAGGAATTTAAGGAAACCCTAGCCCTCACTTTATATTCACAAATTTTTTTAGGGAACTTTATAATCACAATTCATTGATGATATAATGTACTGGTAAAAGTGGCAAACTGACTACTTTAAGCAATTTCACGTTGCATCATTGATTCATTTCGGGTTCATATTTATTTATATAATTGGTTGAACTTGAATATACAAATTCCCCTGAACTTGCATAAAAACATAAAAAGTACAATTTTTCTTATAAAATTTTTTTAAAATTTTTTTCCTTGCCTGATTACATCCTTGACGTTACAAAGTATAAGGACATATGCCCCCTTGCCGTCAACAAAACCGTTACCTACCAACCGTTATCTCATAAAAGTGAAAGTACGAAATAACGATTTTGTTGATAATAGGGGGCATTTTTTTTTTAACGTCGGGTTGCAATTAGGCAAGAAAAAAAGTTTATGGTGGAAATTGTCCTTTTTGTGCAAGTTCGGGAGTGAATTTGGACATTAAATCTTATATAATTGGTTCTGATCAATTTGATTTTGCGTTGAAGTTAAGATATATAGCTTCGTCCCTTTCGAGCTCAACTTATCTTCTATTTGGATTGTTCGGTCGATCGGACTGGTTCAACCGAGAACTGTTGGTCTCTTCGATCCATTGGGGTGAAAGAACCGCGATTTGTTGAGTAAGTCAACAACTGCCAAAAACTGATTAGATCAGATTCGAACCGGTTCTAGTGTTTGAAAATTATTGAGCAATACTTTTGAAGATGATGGGTTTTGAACTCATGACTTTGTATATAGAGAAAATAAAGCTTTAACCACCATGCCAAATATTTCCAAATAATATACTTTTACCATGTATAAAATTTAACTAGTAAAATAAAGAAATAATAAATTCACAACAATAGCCATTCAACCGGTCGATTGGTTGAGCCTGTTGGATTGATTGAACCGAAATCCGGACTCTTGACTGGTTCAATTGCCTGTCCGATTATGAAAACATTTTCATCATTTTATCACATCTTTACCTATATCTATGTACTACGTAATTCAAGCTAGGTGTCGATAAGTTTAATTTCTTAAATAAATTAATAATGAAAGGAAATAAATTATTATGAATTTTAATTGAAATTTCAGTTTAGTGTATTAAATTAATTTTACTCCAAAAGAATTATTGTTTATGTTAATTAATAGCTTGTTTAAACTTATAGGATTACAGTCATAACAAGAAAACATGCAAAATATTAAAAATGAATTATAGAAGAACTTTAATTGGTTATACCACACACGCAAAAGAAAAAAAAAAAAACCTTCATAAGCTTTTTGGTGGATAATATATATATATATATATATATATATATATATTAGTTTAGTC
>AWUE01022843.1:0-16474 GCA_001974825.2 Corchorus olitorius | reverse complement strand
CAAAAGTAAACTAAAGTGCAAGAATGACATAAATGACCCCTTGACCGAAAGGGTATTCTTTGGAAAGAAAGACTAGACTTAAATGCAACAACCTGATGAAACTGACCTTTTCACCGAAAGGGTACTTTTGAAAATCAAAACTAAAACTGAATACAAAAAGACAAAACTGACCCTTCAACCGAAAGGGTATCTCTGGGAACGAAAATACTAAAATTGAATACAAAAAGACAAAACCGACCCTTTGACCGAAAGGGTATTTCTGGAAATCAAAATACTAAACTTGAATGCAAAAAGACAAGACTGACCCCTTTGACCGAAATGGTATTTTTTGAAAAGAGAAAATAATAAACTTAAATGCAAAAGACGAAAATGACCCTTCGACCGAAAGGGTATTTCTGGGAAGAGAAAATAAAACTTTACTTTTTTTATTTTTATCTTTTCCCAGTTTTTGAATTTTTTGAATTTTTCTTTAATTAATTAACTGAATCATACTTAACTTAATTTCAAATTAAAGTGGGTCCTCTAAACATGATGCAAACGATGCATGGACCGTCAATTTATTAAGAGAATAGAACATTTAATCGGGGCCACTCCATAAACCCAATGATCCGGTCTCCGGGGCGGTTTACAGAACGGTCCCGACCTAGGAAATCCCAAAAAGGGGTATTCCAGTTTCGGAATAAATGTCCAATCCCCTGTTATTAAACTCAAGTGACATTTGATAATGCAATACGATTAATCATGAAGTAAACAAGTGATTGATGATGCATGATGCAAATGATTTTTTCCTAATTAATTATGAAAATCACTTAATTCTAACTCAATTAGAGATAATTCAATTTCTCAGTATTTCTAAGCTAATTAAATTACTAAATCTCTAAATTACCTTATCTGAAATTTCTAAGCTAAAGCAAAATTTTAAGTTACTAAAGACTTAAATTATTATTTATTAAAAACTAATTTAATTTCTTAAGTTACCAAATTTAATGGATAAATCAAATTAAAGCTAACTTAATAACATAAATTACCTAACAGGCCCAAGACAAAACCAATTGCACAAAAGGGGCAAGGCCAAATGCATGAATAAGAACCCAAGTTTGAAATTGTACCAAAATGGTGATGGGCCTCAGTGGGTTGAGTCTGGTCCACATGCTAACTTGGATCGGGTTATGGGTCGAATAAATGGGTTGTATAAATACAACATCTTCTTCTCCTCTTTTTCAGAACCGTTCAAACCCTAGCCGCACTTGTCCTTTACCGAATTTCGCCACCACCCTCAACACCGCCACGGACTGCCACGCCAGAGCAGCCAACCACGGTCAATCGAATCCGAAAACTCCAGACATCACCCTTTGACCTCCTAAATGCCGAATCCCGGCTTATTTTTCTGGAATCAAGCCTCTAACCATGCAAATCTTGTCTAGGCCGAAGCTAATGCACCACCACCGATCTCAAGACTCCATCGTTGGATGGCCACCAATCTCGGGTATGTTTCCCACCTCCTTTCTCTCTATCTAATAACCGTTCAATTTTTTTGATTCGAAACACCTAACTCCAAAATCCTGCGTCTAGTTTGAGCCGAAACCTTCACCTCCAAATCCTCAATTTATCTCCGACTTAACCAAGTTGCTTCACCTTCTTCCTCAAATACTTGATTTATTTCCCCCAAACAAACCTCCATATCCCATACCTAAATCTCTGAAACCTAGCCTCTTTACTCTTTTTAGAACCCTCTGTTTTCCCTATCTTTTTTTGGTATTTTTGTAGTAGTTTTTTATTTACCGTAAAAAACTAAGGACCCTCGAAAATTTCTGATAAACTGCCTCCTCCTGCTCTCAAAACCGCGTCCTCCTCCTAAACCGTGTTCTTTCTTTTTTTTTCCTCCGAAAAAACCCCCAAAAACTTCCAACCTCCCCATTGGTAATTTTGATGTGTTCTTTTTATTTCCTGTATAGCTGATTCTCTCTTTTCTCCTTGCAGCAATCTTTAATTCGGCCAATGAGGAGCTCTGCTTTTTTATAAGCCTATGGGGTTTCGACAGGTAAAGGGGTAATTCTCTTACCTCTCCCTGTAAATATTTTACAACTTATGACAAATACCCCTGTCTTGTCTGTTTGTGATTTTGTGTGCTGGTAGTGAATGTGAATCAGTGTGTGAGTGTGTGTACCAGTGAAGGTGCTTTGTCTTTTGCGAGCCCATTTTGTCCTTTCTTGTTGCAACACATGAGAATCAAAGGTTCGGTTTACATTATGGGATGGGTTTATTTTGTGTTTGTTATGTCACTGCAATCTGTGATGCTGCCACCTCCCATTTTTGTCTTTGCATGATGTTATAACACTTGACCTTTCCATTTGTTTTTCCCTACTGAATTTTGCTAGTGTATAGCACTCCCCTGTCCTATATCACATAGGATTAGCTCTGCACATTCTGATGACTATTTAGCCTTCACACGACTATAACTGTGATGATAAATTGGATATGTTATGGCCCATTTATGCCCTCGGCAAGACCTGATCATGTGGTGATTGAATTGGTGCATCTGAAAGTGTGAGAATGCTTGTTGAATGCTGCTGCAAGTGATGAATCTATACATGCTGTAATTCTAGATTTATGGATCCTAAAGATTACTTTACGAAATGAATGCTCTGTTTTTTTGCTTTTTTTTTAATGCAATGATGATTGTATGCTGCATATGAGATGGCTTGCTAAATAATGATTGGAATATAGATGTGCAATGCAGAAATTACGATGCATATTTATGCTTAAAATTGATGTCGTGTTGCTGAAACTGAAAATACAATGCCTGCCTCAAAAGAAAATACTTGATAGTTGCCTATCAATTTGACATTGCTGCCTATGTTTGTTTACGACACCCCCACTGCTTGTCTTGTTTGACTCTTTAAGTGTCATTTATTTCGATCAGAGAGATGCCATTTGATTCACTTCTTGTTCCTATGCCCACGTTACCGATTTGAACTTGCTGCTGGATTTGTGTTTTGATGACCCTAACAATAATGTGATATGGTACCAATGGTGAATCTATGCTAATGCAGTGTGCTAGAGTTAGTTGCACAAGCATATTATTTCAACTTTGTCTTCTGAATTTGCTTGATTTGCATTTCAGGAACTACCTTCAACCCGGATAGAGACATCTTCAGCTTGAAAAATAAGGCATAGAAGTGAAAAGAACAAAAGAGGCAACATGATACTAGCTCGAGAGAAAAGACATCAATTTGGAACTTCCATATGACATTTTCAAGCATTCTCGATTTTTGTATTTTCTGTAAATTAAGAAATCTTTTTTGTATTTTGAAAAAAATTTGTAATAGCTAAAAATGAAAGATGAAATGCAAAAATGAAAAGTAATTTCCTTTTGTTTATTTCTTGTTAACCCAAGCCCAAATGGTCCAAGTAGTTTAGACAAGGCCCAATAAAAGGAAGTGCAAAAGAAAGGAAGAAGAAGGCCCAGAGCAAAAAACCTTAAAGTAAATGGGCCAATTTTAAAGAAATGAGAGCCCAAATGAACTAATCCAAAATACAACCTCCTTTTTTATATATATTTTTTTATATTTATGAAAACATGTAAATGCAAATATGAAAGATAACATGTAAGCAATTAAATCAATATAAAAACTTCTATCTTCGTTTTTTTTTATTTTCCAATTTCCATTTTTTGTATTTTGGAATGCAATCTATATAATTAAAGCTGAGTGCTAATTAGTAAAATAAATCCTAATAACATTATACTAATGTTATGTTATACTGAATGCCAAAAGTGAGTTAGAAAATGACATAAAGGACCCTAAATGCAAATGTAGAAGCAAATATACTAGATTAAAAGATATAAAGCCAGAAATGGGTGTCTACAATATATATATATATATATAATAGTTTGAGTAAGATTTATACTTAAAATTTAATCATAATAAATAATAATATATATAATAGTAACTGGGTTGGCCAATAATAATATAATAATATATAAAACATAAAAGTCTAATTTTAAGTAATGGCAATTTTTTTAAATGACAAATTAGACACATTTTCGAAAAAAATGGTAAATCGGAAAACATAAAGTTTTCCATTATTCGTACTTTTATATATAGTATAGATTTGGAGAAATTATTGATTTTGTCTCATTTCGGTCCAGTAGGTCCATCTGGCCCGTTTGAGCCCATGAAGCCCAAATGAGCAAGCTAGATATCTTAAACTCTAAATCTGATATTCTTAGACCCAATTCGTTAATATGGAAGCCCAAAGAAGGAGTCCAAGTTCGATCAGTAATTATGATACAATAATGATTCAACTATGATGCAGTATTGTTAAATCATATTTAAAGGAGGATTTCACAAGAGCCGTTTTGGAAGAAAATTCATAACTTTTGATCCAGAGCTCAGAAAAAATGCAAATGAGGTACCGTTGGAAAGAAGATTCCATGATCTACAACTTTTATGTTTACCTCGAGATCTAATTCTGCCATTCCGGTGGAGGATTTTACCCTTGAAATTTCTGGATAGAATTGATCTTATCCTAAACCGACTTGGAGAATATTTTGGACAAAAATTCAGATGCTAAAGATGATATGGAGCATTCTTATTGGCCACGTTGGATCCTAATTAATGATGATAATCTAAATTTCCATTATTTTAATAATAGAATAATTAAAATATTATTTAATAATGACAATTTAGAAATATATTTGAAAAAAAGGATATAATCGGAAAACATAAAATTTCTACTTATTCGTACTTTTATATATATATATATATATATGCAAAATGGACAGACTTTAGTTAGATCAAAATTAATTAGAGTGTCAACTTTAAAACAAAATCATTAGATTCTTTCGAGTAAAGAAAAAAGGTTAAGGTTCTTGATTTTCAACTATATGATAGAGAATCAATAGTCAATCAGCCTAGCTTTGAGCTTTAATTTGGATCACAAGGAATCAGATGGTCGGGCGCATGCGCATTGGAAGAGAATCAACGTACATCGCCCATATTGTCAGCCAAGTCAAACTGCCTCATTTGTAATTTTCACCATCGTCAACAAGTTAACTCGTGCCATTTAGGTAGAAAATATTAGGCTTAATGTACGTCTTCACCCCTGAATTTTCTACAAACAGCCAAATAAACTCATCAACTTCAATTTTAACCAATTACACCCCTAAACTCTCAAATTTAATCAGATAAGCTCTTCAGCTGTGAGAAAAAGCAACGGCAGCATGCCACGTGGCATGAAAATATCACGTCAGCTTAGGGTAAATATTCTAAAAAGAAAAAAATTTAAAAAAATCTGAAGTCATTTTCAAAAAATCTATTTTCATATCAAAAGTCATTTATGTTTTGTTAAAATTTGTTTCCTTTTCAGAAAATTTACCTTAGAATCGCGTGGCAGTTTCAGGCCACATGGCATGCTGGTGTGGCTTTTTCTGATAAAAGAATGGCTTATCTGGCCAAAATTGGAAAATTGGGTTTTTAGGGGCTCTATTGGCTGGAATTGAAGTTCAAGAGCTTATTTGCCATTTTTTGTATAGTTCAGGCGCCTATTTGTTCAATAAGTCGAAAATATTGCAAGTTTGATATAATTATATTTCTTTATCATTTATTTGAAGACTAATTAGCTGCAACTGATAAATCCATGCAATTTTAAACTGGACATGCAAGTTTAAAAATCACACCATGTGATGTTTAACTTAGACCAAATGATCAATTTGACTGTTTGCGAAACTTTGTAATTGAAACAAATCGAATTTAAAATCTCGGTTTAAGATTATTAATCCTTTTAATTGAAACAAATCAAGTCTAAACATTTACAGGATTTAATAAATCGAGTCTATTTTGAATGAAATACACGTGAATATTGTTTGATACAGTCTGTAATATTGTCAGATTTTGACGTCAACATCTATATTTTATATCAACACCTAAAATCCTTTAGTACAAAAAATAAACGTAATATTTTTTAGGATAATTCTTTTTTACTCTTCAATTTATCCATCCAACTTGACCCTCCTAATAATTAAGGAAATAAATTAAATCCAGGTTTAGCCCCCTAATAATTAAAGTAATAAATTAAATCTAGATTTAGCTCCTAGTTATAAATATGGAGAGTTTGCATGGTAAATCCCTTGATTTTAGTCTATTATTAAATAGGGTTTTAGAAACTATAGTAAGTATTCTAATGACACGTTAGGAGTGTCAAGTGGAGGGACAAATTGGAGGGTCAATTAGCAATACTCTATTTTTTACTAGTCACCTTCTAGTCTAAGACTAATCCATTTAGATTGGAAGCGTGAAATGTTAAAGTTCTCCCAATAAATTTGTGTTTCCATTCATATATCCTGATGAGTTTTAGATCGGAAGCGTGAAAGATATATTCGGATGAATTTTAGATCAAAAAGCATGAAAGATTAAAGTTCTCCCAATAAATATGTTTTCAGGAGATCAATGTGTTGGCGTACTTGTGTTTTCATTCATATTCGGATGAATGTGTTGGTGGAATTCCGCAGAAAGATGTTTAGTATAATAAATTGAAATGAACACAACCTGAGACTATCACTCAATTTCGATCACTTATAACAAGTCCCTATAGATCAATGCTTTATAAAGCATAGAATCTCTTTGCAACAAGACAATGTGAGATATTGGTTTTTTGAAATATCATGACATAAATAGCTCTTGTATGTCCAACAAAATGTCACTTGCCATTTTAACGTAATTGTATTAAAAAGGATAAGTGAGAGTATTGATGATATGTAACTCAACTCAATGAGACGAATCAAAATTCAAAGAAAATATTAAAAAGGAGAAATCATAGATTTTTTTTCTAAAAAACGTAGTAGTGGGGCACACAATAAACTTGGATTTGAAGAAATAATTGCAATAGTGAATGTCGATTCTTTGTTTGGTGAATATATATATATATATATATTGTCAACACAAAAACCTCACTAGAACTGGTAGATGGGCGGGTTGGGTTGGATTTGGGTTCGGTTATTTGGGTTGGTCAGTTTTGGATTAAGAAAATTTTGAGTTATACGGGTTCGGTTAATTTTCGGTTTCGGGTTGAGTTGGGTTCGGGTCGTTCAAATGTCGGGTCATTTGGGTTCGGGTCAATTATGGGTTGGGTCAATTATGGGTTGGGTCGTTTTCGGTTTCGGATCGTATGGTTCGGATAATTTCGGGTTTGAACCTCGGATTTTCGGGTTCGGTTCTTTTCGAGTTCGGGTCGTTATGATTCATTTTTTTTTTCGGGTTTAATAGTCGGGTCATTTCGGGTTTCAAATTTGATTCGAGTCATTCAAGTTTGCGTTTCTCGAAGTTTAAATAAAACTTTTATTTCTATTCTTATAATTTGGGATTAATAAAAATTCTTTTCCAATTGTAGTTATAATATTTTTTTTAAATACTTATATGAAATTCATTATTTTGATTTAAGAAAGTCGATATTTTCTATAACAATATTTTTATTTTATATTAGTCTTTCAACTAACTCTTTTTTGTGGCATTTGTTCCATAACTTTATATTAAATTTTTACTATAGAAAACACAATTAGTCTTTCCATATCGATTCATTAAATTTGACATTAATTATACAACTTATTTAAGGTTTTAACTTTTAAGTTCTATACCTTTATGGTTTAAAAGTTCAATTTAAGGATCAAAGTAAAATACATTAATATAACTGATAATTCCAATCTTAGAGATTTAAGTCTTAATTAATCGGTACAAATATATATAGTATATATATTTACGCCATGTCTCTGATTTATACTATATATATATATATATTATAATAGACTTCCAAATCTGGTTTTTTATTTTAGGCCATGTCTCTTTTGTTCATGTCTTTAGGGAGGGAAACTTTTAGGCTGATTCCTTGACCAAACTTGGTGTCTCTAGAACATCAAACTTGATTCATTTGTTGTAATGTCTTACCTTATTATTAATAATATTTATTACTTTAAAAAAACAAATATATATTTATAGTATACATATATTATATAAGAATCAGAATTGAATAATAACTTGATTCAATGATCCTTGACTAATATATAAATTAAATATTTAAACTAAAGTTACCTCAAAAAAAAATATTTAAACTAAAGTAATCGCAACATTTAAATTTTAAATTAACATAAATTAAATATGTAATGCATATGTTTTAACACTAATTTAAACTAATTAATGAAAATTAACTGTAAATTATTTCAAATTAAAACTAATTAAACAAATTATGAAAATGCAAGGTTTTAAATTAAATAAATTAAAATCCGTTAGACCCTAATTTGAACAAATGTGAGACTTTGGGATTGCATTGCATCAAATACTGAGGACTACTCTGCACAACATCACAATATAATCTAATCCATTTTATTTATATTATAACTTATAATGCATTTTAGTTACCTCTTCAAATTTATATAACTTATAACTTATAAATATATTGTATTAATTGAAATATTCATTGGCATTGATTTTTTATATGAACTATATTATTTTAAAGTATAAATATTTAAATAATTAGAAAAATATAATTTAATTCTAATATTTTAAAGTAAAAATAATTTCTATTATTTGTAATAATCAATTTTAATGGTATAGTTTCAATTTTCAATCCAAAACTAAAAAAATTAGCAATAAATATCATGAGAGTGAGATTTGATGTGGTATTTCCTAAAATTGAATTAAAACTATGAAATATATAATGTTTGCTAATTATTTTACAATTTAAATACAATTAATTTTAATTCGGGTCATTTCGGGTTAATCAGTCGTGTTGATCGGATTCGGGTCATTTTGGATTTGGGTCATTTTCAGGTTTGGGTAACAAAATTTCGGGTCATTTCTAGATTGGGTCAGTTTCGATTTCGGGTTGGATAGATTGGGTTTGTTGATTTTTTTTTTATCAAATCAGATTGAATTAGGTTTAGTTTCGGGCAATCGGATTGGATATCCACAATCAATCAGCTCTAAACCTCACCCCCTTTTTAAATTTGATAGGGGATGAAGGAAACTAAAGAACAAAGGCGTAATAATTAAAGTTGATTGAGTAAAACAAAGAAAGGGAAACAAAGTTTGGAAAAAAAAAAAAGGGGGAACAAATTAAAGTAAGAGCAGACTAAATCACTTTTTCATGATTTGGCCAATCACATGAATTTGAAAAATTATAAAGTAGAAGTGATCATCTCATCTCAAAATAAAAACCCTCAGCCCCTAAGTCAGCGGTGAGATTCTCCAAACAATTTTCCCTTTCAGATTTGATGGTGTTGGTGTTGCGTGACACCTGTCCACCATAATTTTCAACTGTCTCAACCATCGAATATATTTTTCTTTGCCAATTTTTTTTCGATTGTTTTTGAAAATGGACCGGACCATATAAGATTGTATTTACAGTTTTTTTTATTTTGGTCAACAACCGAATAAAATCGGTTAAAAAAATATTTGAAAGTGGTAGGATTTAAACTCATGATCTCTCACTCCATATGAGAAAACAATTTATCACTTTGCCAAACATATTTGATTGATATATATTTGACAAATTTAATATTTGTAGCATAAAATAGTAAATATCCATCAAAAGTGGCAATTGAATCGATAGGTCAATCGGTTGCATCGATCAGATCGTCGACCAAAGAATTGGACAGTTCAAGCCACAGGTCGGTTAAAAAATCATGATTTCTCCTTGAATCAATTTAGTATTTTTTTTATTCTGTCGTTATCCTGGGAAAAACACGTACGTTAACTCGCGTTTAAAGTGATTTTGTTGAATCAAAATAGCCATGTTGCATTTTCTTATTAATTAAAAAATTAGCCACATGGAATTTAATTAATTAATTAAAAATTATTAACTTTTAATTTTGTTTTTAAACTGTGTTTTTTCTTTTTTAATTTTCTTGTTCTTCATTTGTTCATCAAACATGAACCTCTTAACATCAATTCCAGATTCCAGCAATTTACCATCGTACCTCTGCCACTAGCTGACATCATATCCATTCGTTGATGTATTTTGACGCTTAAAAGGTGCATAACAATTTTCGTTCTCCTACTCTATACAAATTAAGGTCAAATTCCTCAAAAATGTTGCCAAATGACAGATCTAAGATTTCCCAAATCTAAACCAAACCCTCCCCTAGTTTGTATCATCCTTTAGATCTATGATTTTTTCTGTCAAATAATCTCCCTGCTTCTCTCTCTCCATGGCTTTTCTAACTCATAAACTTTAACTCAGATTTCCCCAAGTTGGTTGAACTTGAATATTAAAAATCACCCTTCTTTCTCTCTTTCTTTTCCATTTGGAAACTTGGTTGAAACGACATAAACAAAGGCAGTACCAGAAAAGAAAAGAGAAAGAACAAAGCTTTCCATTTTACGAAATTTTCTATTTAACAAAGTTTGAGTGTATGTATGTGAATGTGTATGGAAACAGGCTGCCCACAAAGGCTCTATCTCTTCATGATGCAGAAATTAGGTAAACAAGAAGTTTAATTCTTGGCTTTTAGTGGCCAAGAGGTTGACAAAGTCATATAAAAAAAGTGAATAAAATGTCTTTTCCCCTCCCCTTATTAAAACATAATAAAAAAATAATCTTTAAAAATGAAATGCCTGAATCAACCAATTGTTGTCAAACGGTGAGATTGTAGATGTTTTCATTCCTTACAAAAGAAATTCATGAGGGCAAAGATTTGGGTTTGTGAGTTTTGTGAATCGTATTGATGTGAGAGATATTTAGCTTCTCTCAATTAGATTTGGATAGGTAACTATAAACTTAGATTGTACAAAGCTAGATGTCAAGAAAAAATCACTATGCATCATCCAAAGAAACAATTCCAATCCCAATCTCACCGTTTGTAATGAAGATGGTCCTACCAAGGTCAAAGAAAGTAGAGATATAATCAAGGAATCCCTTTTCAACTCTAACCTTCCCTCTAATCCTTTACAACAGCCTGAGAAGACTTTCGATGAGAACAAAGGTTCTAATGAATCTCCAAACCAATCTTCCAATACTATTACAATTAATTTGGAAAAGGCCTTCTTAGTTGCTAGTTGCTAATTGATTAGAATCAAAGTTGAAGATTGCTTAAAACCCCAAAAATTTGAAAGTTATAGTTGCTAATTCTACAAATATTGAGTCAGTTTAACCTTCCAAAACTTTGGCTAAGTTCCCTAATCCTTTTATTCCTCCAAATGTTGATATCGTGGCTTTGTCATGAGCCTATGAAATTTCAGTTTCCTTTTTGTTTGAAGGGCAACACCCGTTTATAACTAGACTCTTGTTAATTCTTTCATTTACAGTGGGGAACTCTACGAGTCTCATCATGCGAACCTAAACCATTTAACAGTGGAGATATTGATTGCTCTCCTTGTAGTGATGATGGGCTATCAAATGACCCAATGTTGCTCTTAACTAAGATCAAGTTTATTATTTAGTCGATTCAGATGGGGCTATGGTACTCCAGGCAGTGCTTGTTTTGGTGTTCGCACATCACTACAACATTTTAGGGCTATGGATGCAAAAATATTTGCAGCAAAAGAGAAATTAAATGTAGCAATTTGACCAATGGATGCATTTCCATTTCAGCAGCCTTAGCCACTGTATGGAAAAGTATTGCTGCAATTAAAGAAAGCTTTTGCTACAGTTATTTTTTACATTAATAGCTCTATTACTACAATTAGAGAACCTTGTAGCAGCAAAAATATCTGCATCTATAGCTCCCTGTCGAAACGTTCGGGTCCGGGGAACTCTGTCGAAACGACGTTGGAAATGGAGTCGCCACTAATCTTTTTCTAAGGTGTGATTAGCCACCTAAAGGTCACTTAAGCTAAGTAAAGTCCATAGCTCGGCAATGGACCTACTAAACCTAAGGTCCGGTCTTTGTAACCTAAATCTAGGTTCGGGAGTTGATTACGCCTAGGGAAGGATCAACACCCCTGGAGCGCCCGTCAAGTGACGGTACCTCTTAACCTAACTAGATCTAATGGGTCGAAAAGAAAAGTTGGTTGCTTTTAATCCTAATCTTGATTATTATTAAAAAGGAGTTATAAAAAGAAGATAAAACCATTTTTGAAACCAAATGTCGAGAATTCGAGGAATGTGATCGAAAATCGTCGATCAATTCCGTCTCGATTCTCTTTCACTGTTTGTTCTTTTGTTGAGTCTTCCGCATCGGGAAGAAATTTTGAAAAATGCTGTGACAAAATCTTTTACATCTTTGTTTTTGAAAAAAAAACTTGATCAATTTTATTAATTTCCAAAATCTTCTTATGGATTGCTTGATTAAGAAAACGTTCTTTTTTGAAAACACTTACCTTGAAAACTCTTGAATTACCCATTTCTTGATTTTTGAAAATTGAATAAGAGAACATGGTTTGAGAAAAACCTTTTGGAAGAACCCTTTTATTGCCTCTTTTGATTTTCTGATTTTTTCACTTTTTTCTGATTTTTTTCTCTTTTTCCATTTCTAGATTAATGCATGTATGCAAATGATGAATGCAAAGTCCAATTATTAAAGCTAACTCGCGTAACCCGGGTTTTTGAAAGCACTCCCCGAGATATATGCTCGGAACCCCAACGCATCTCGAGAAGAGCCGTCTCATCCTCAGAGACATTCATTAGCCCCGAAAACTCGATCACTCACTAAATGTCCCTTCTTCGGAAGGGCTACGGTCATTAACTAAATCAAGGTGGCATGATATGCAAACAGATATAATAAATGACAAATAAATATGATATGCATGCAATTAAATTCTACTTCTACTCTAAATTACTAAATTATTACAAACCAAGGCCAAACCGAGGCAATTAACAAAATGACAATGACTAAAGAGAAAATAAGACTTATGGGCAGGACTGGGCTTGCTGGGGACTTTTCTGCACACTAAAGAAAATGATCAGTGAAGTTCAGGAGGCATATAAACAAATCAAGATGTAAATCTAAATTCAAAGACCAAAACAAGAACAATTTGAATCTAAGCTAAAGGAAAATAATTGAATCTAGTTTTAGGAAATCACATCTTTAGACTAAAAATCTTAATTCCCAAATTAAAAGGCAATTAAAAGATTCACCAATTTCTTTCAAGTTATTTTCAAATTTGGAAAGTTGGGTTTTTAACTCCAAGCTTTGTTTCTCCAATAATTAAAAATGACCCAAAGTGTTAACATGTCATCCTCAAGTCATTTTTAATTTAAGGAAAAAGCATAACTTTAAATCAAAACCTCAATTTTTCAAATCCAAATTAATTTAATTCGAACTTATGAAATCAATTTAAGTTATTTTCAACTTGATATTCATAATTTTCACTAAAAACTCAATCTTTAGCCAAAATACCAATTTCCAATATTTAATTAGTAAAATTAAAAAAAAACCAAAAATTCTCCAATTAAATACCAATCAAGCACTCTATTGCAAAATTCTATCATAATTTCTAAAATCAGGGGTCAAATTGAATAAAGCAGGGATCAAATTACATTTAATTAAGACATAAACCTTAAATTAGGGACTAGGACGCATAAATCAAAAATAAAATCATGAATCAGGGACAAAATTGAATCAATTAGCAAACGAAACACCAAATCAGGGACCAAGGAGAGCACGAACACAAGTTATAGGTTTTATGTGAGTTAAATAACAACCTATAGGACTTAATTGCATGAAATTGAAAAGTTTTAGAAGAACCCTTACCTGAAACGGTGCCGTTTAGTCCAGCTTTCCCCTCTTAAACAAATCTTCTTCTTCTGCCCTATTTTCCACTTTCTTCCTCCTTGCTACAACCCGAAAACCCTAACTCCTCCTCTTCCTAACAGCGCCGTCCTCTATGTCATCACCTAGGGCTGTCGTTGCTCTTGCCACCGTCGACTCTTTGCCACCATTAGAATGTTCCGTTTTTCATCCTCTCACCATTTCTGAACTTAAAACCTTCAAGTCATGCCCAAATAAGCCTAGATCTAGATTAACCGAAACCCCAAACACTTCAAATCCCTTTCATCATTCGAACTATCACCATCAAATCGCCATTGCTTACTTTTCCGGCGACATAACAACCACCCAAAGCCTCCAAATTTCTCTTTTCCTTAACTGTTGTCGAAACGTTCGGGTCTGGGGAACCCTGCCGAGACGACATTGGAAATGGAGTCGCCACTAATCTTTTTTCTAAGGTGTGATTAGCCACCTATCTGATTTTTAAGTCTAATATTAACCTAAACTTGGCGAAGGTAATACTAAACCTAATACAGTCTGCTTAACTAGAGTCTATGGGTTCGGGAGTCGATTACGCTCGGGGAAGGATTAGCACCCCCGAGACGCCCGTCAAACGACGGTACCTCTAGTCTAAACTAAATCTAATGGGTTTTACTGAATGGTTTCTTTTATCTAAATCTTGTTTATTATTAAAAGGGTTATAAAAGAAAATAAAATCATTTTTAAACAAATGTCGAGAATTCGAAGAATCTGACCGTATGACCATCGATCAATTCTGTTTCGATTGTCTTTCACTGTTTGTTCTCTTGTTGAGTCCTCTGCATCGGGAAGAAATTCTGAAAATGCTCTGACAAAATCTTTTACCATCTTTGTTCTTAAAAAACTTGATCAATTTTATTAATTTCCAAAATCTTCTTTTGGATTGCTTGATTAAGAAAACATTCTTTTTTGAAAACACTTACCTTGAAAACTCTTGAATTACCCATTTCTTGATTTTTGAAAATTGAATAAGAGAACATGATTTGAAAAAAACCATTTTTGAAAACACGTTTTATTGCTTCTTTTGATTTTCTGATTTTCATTTTTTTTACTTTTGTCCTTTTTCCATTTCTAGATTAATGCATGAATGAGAATGATGAATGCAAAGTCCGGTTTATTAGTTGATTAATAAAAAGGAGTTTATTTGAATTGGCCTTTACGAACCTAGCCCGGCCCTCCGGGGATATTCTTAAAGGTCATTCAATCTCGGGGCGAAATCTCGAGAGGTCATGCCCGAGCACCTTTACCCGAAATTAGCCCGTCATAGTTAAAACGCCTCTTTATTAATCGAAACTTATAATGGTGGCATGATATGCAAACAATTACAATAACCGAAAATAGATATTACATGCATGTGTTTAACTACTAATTACCAAACTAACTTAAATTAATTACAAGCCCAAATATAATTGAATTAACAAATAAACTTAAAGAAACTAGAAGCTAATGGCCAAATTGGATAATTGGAGACTTTTCTGCACATCAAGAAAATAATTAGCAAAGTTCAGGAATCAAACTGAGAGAATCAAAACGAATCAAGAGACAAATCCAAAATCAAAGACAAAAACAAGAACAAATTGAACTTAAACAAATGGGAATGTGGGTCATGGGATATACTTACACTTCGAATGAATCTGGTTTAGGAAATCAAATTTTAAACTCCAAATCTTAATGCCCAAATTAAAAGTCACTTAAAAGGATTCACCAATTTCTTTGAAGTTATTTTCAAATTTAGAAAATTGGGTTTTTAACTCCAAGCTTTGTTTTTTTTCAAGAATTAAAAATGACCCAAAGTGTCTTAACATGTCATCCTCAAGTCATTTTTAATTTAAGAAAAAATCATAGCTTTAAGTCAAAATCCCAATTTTCAAATCCAAATAAACTCAATTCGAAAATATGAAATCCGTTTAAATTACTTTCAACTTAAATCATCAAGATCTCAAAATCAATTTTTGCTATGAATAAACTCCATTTTCACTAAAAATTCAACCTTTAGCCTGAATCCCAATTTCATACTTAATTAACAAAGAAAACCACTATTTTGAACCAAACATCAAATCCTTAGACAATATCCACACATTAAGCATTAAGCTAGTACATTTGAGACTAAATCAACCACATAACAACACAAACACGTAGGCATTCAACAAACATATTCATTTGTAACATGAATTCACAAAAATACAAAGCAAAATTAATATAAGCAAAAGACGAACTCAACATCACATCTTAATCCTCACTTTATTCATTTTATCATACTATGACCAACAAAAATCTCAACTTCAACATGAAATTAGTAACTCAAATCACTCAAGCATAAAATCTCCATGAAAATAAATCATCAAGGTATATATCACGAACATAAACCTAAATTATCACTTTAATCAACCAAACACCATCATAACCACATATACACATATAAATTAAATAAAAATGGCACCATCAATGACTAAATTATAAGCAAAATTAAAGATACCAAACAAACAGGGCTCAAATCGCAATAAATTGAAATCAAGTGGATTCAATTGAAAAAAATAAAAGAAAGCTCACCCAAAACGCTGCCGTTTCGCTTGGTCTTAGCCCTAAAGTGACAAGCTCCCCTCTTTTCTGCTAGCTTCTTTTCTTCTTCGACCAAGCCCTTCCCTTCTTCCTCTTCGAGACCTTGAAGCTCATTTTTCTACTTGCAGCGCCGCTGCCTTGGTTTCTCTGACCACCGACCGCCACTGATTTCACTGC
>AWUE01022840.1:0-36201 GCA_001974825.2 Corchorus olitorius | reverse complement strand
TCTTTGATTCGAGGATTTGACTTTTAGATTAAAATTAATCCGGAAATGGATTACCAAATCTTTTTGGGTTAATTTTAAATTCAAAAATTGAAGCTTGGTTTTAAAGATGAGTTTTTAAAACGGTAAGTTTTTTTGGCAAGTCAATCAACTAGTTTTCCTTAAAAATTCAAATGGAAAAAGTTGTGACACTGTATTTTCAAAGTTTCTTCCCAATGCGGAAGAGTCGACAAGAGAACAAATAGTGAAAGAGAATCGTAACAGAATTAATCGACGGTGTTCGATTATATCCTTCGAATTCTTGACATTGATTTTAAAAATGCTTTTATTTTCTTTCATAAACCTTTTTAATAATAATCACGATTAGGTAAAAGCAAGCTTTTTGTTATTGACCCACAATTAGATCTAGTTTGGCTTAGAGGTACCGTCACTAGACGGGCGTGCCGGGGTGCTGATCCTTCCCCGGGCGTAAATGACTCCCGAACCTAGGTCTAGGTGACAAGACAAGACCTATAGGTTTAGTGGGTCCCATGCCAAGCACCGGACCTCATTAGACTAATTAAGACAATTAGGTGGCTAATCACACCTTAAAAAAAAGATTAGTGGCGACTCCTTTCCAACGTCGTATCGGCAGGGTTCCCCGGACCCGAACGTTTCGATAGCTTGGCGACTCCACTGGGGACATTAGAGAGTCAGACCTCACGTAGTTTAAAAAAGATCTAGGGTTAATAAAAATGGTTGCTTTGTTTTGTTTGTTTTGGTGTTTTATTGCTTTTATGCTTCTTGTTCTTATTTCTGCTATCTTCATCCATATCTTGTTGTTTTCCTTGTCTTCTGTTGTGGTTAGTTATTAGGTCTGTCAGGTGTAGTTTTAGGGTACTGGTAAGCTGTTCCTTCACACACTTCACTTTCTACTTCGCATTCATGCATGAGATCGCCTCAGACCCGGGCATACCTTTAGTTTTGGGAGGTATAATAGCAAGCTTTCGTGGGACTCGTTTGTCCCCGTGCAGGTTGTGCCGAAAAACCTCCACCAAAGGAAATCCTATCAGCCCAGCAATGGATGCTATTGTGGTTGAACTGGGAACCTTTAGGTGAAACCTCACCTGGCATATAGTGGAGCGGCTTCTCGCCTAGGTAGGGCCAAACCCGTGAGGATAAGTGCATTAGGTACACATAAGGAACATCTCTTACTCTTACCTCTCGTTTTTCAAAAAAGGACCGTAGAGAGAGTAAACTCTTCTACTCTCAGTAAATGGACTAACCGGCCCCAAAGAACTCACAGTCTGAGTGTTTTTCAAGAAAAATATTTTGATCAATAAAAGAAGGGGCATGATTTTTCTGGTCGTTTCTCAGTTATGTGTTCATATTTATGTTCATTTACTAACGAGTTTTTGTTTCTCCCTTTTGTCTTATTTTTTTTTCATATATATTTGTATAACTTATTTGTGTTGCAGGTTTCATCTTTACATATCATGACATCATTTTTTGCATTCTCATGCATTTATATATTCTATAACTGATCATGCACATCCTTGTCATTCATTTGTTTATCAGTATAGGTTGTCACGTCATATTGTGTTATCATGCACATTTTCACAATTTGACAAGTTATCATAACATCCATGTATATGTTCATGCATCCATCTTGTATTATCATAATCATTTTTGAGTTGGCGCATCTTTGTACATAGTTTGTCTACCTAGGTCATGTGTAAACACCACTTATTCAGTATTTGTTGTGCATC
Organism: Corchorus olitorius; assembly: GCA_001974825.2. Taxonomy (NCBI): domain Eukaryota; kingdom Viridiplantae; phylum Streptophyta; class Magnoliopsida; order Malvales; family Malvaceae; genus Corchorus; species Corchorus olitorius. The sequence continues at coordinate 34,456 of AWUE01022840.1, read as the reverse complement.
GTCGCAGTTGCTTAGTCAGAAGTCCAAATATTGAGGAAGTATGGGCAGTCCACTGGAAGTTCGGGTGCAGCAGTTAGAGTTTGACCAGAGGGTGATGGAAAGAGACATAATCAAGCTGAAATGCAAGCAAGAAGAATTTGCTGAAGAGATTGACAAGCTGAATGGGCATGTTCTAAAGTTGCTGATAAAAGGTGGAGATTTGGAAGGGGCTTAGGAACTTCTTTCTTCGAAGAAACCGACAAAGCAAACTCACTCTAGTTATGAGAAGTCAGAACATGCTAATGGAATCGCTACTAGCTCAAACAAGGTAGAGAGCTTGGGCAAGATCGCAAAAGGGATGGATAAATTGACCAAGCAAGTGGAAGAGCTCAAGTCTTACATGCCAAACGTGGAATCTTTTGGTGCAATGCAACCACAAAACAACTTTGTCCAGCCGAATGATCCACCTTTCTGCCCTCCAACTTATCACTCACCAAACTCTGGTCAAGATAGGAACCCATCTGACTTTTAACAGCCTCGACATTATCATCAGACAAATGTCTGGCCAAACACTCCATTTCGATCACCCATCCATAGGCCAAAATCCCAACCAAGGTCCCAACCTCCAAGTCCAAAAAGGGAACCTGTTGAGCTTATGGATTGGATACCGATCCCCTGCACTTATACTGAGCTATTCCCTCAGCGTTTGCAACAACGTCTGATTGCACTCCTACCTCACGCCAACCCCATGAGGCACCCACGACCAGCATGGTACAATGCCAACTCTTACTGTGCTTATCACTCGAGAACTCAAGGTCACTCCACTGAAAATTTCCCAAGACTGAAGGAAGAGGTGCAGAAGTTGATCAAAGAAGGGAAATTAGCCTTTAAGGCAGATGAAAATAACAAGTTCAGTCAAACTACATCATCTAAGTTTGGGGAAACATCAGGAAGTATTCAGTGATCTCATCTTCAGAGGCCCGAATTGCACATGCTCATATTGAGGATATTAAGAAGGGCCGTTTAAGTTTTAGCCAGTTTTTGTATCCACTCTTGTATAAAGTCAAGAAGTAGAGTATAATGGTACAATGTAATGGCGGTTGCTATCAATGAAAAAGGAGGTTCTCCGAGTTCAGTTCAATCCATCGTTTGTTTGTGCAAATTCACTCTTTCAAGGCATCATACATCCATTTTTGCCTCATGCATTCATTCATCATGTCATGGCACTCATTCATGCATTCCATTAAACCGTCGCATCGTTCCATAATAAGAGAGCAGTATTGCTTATCAATAGAGAGATTTCTGATGGTGCTTGAAATTTGTTCCAGTTTTTGGAAGATTTATCGGAAAAGGGGCAATGGAAGGAGAGCAGTTAACTGAGTACCAGCGGATGAAGAAGGAGAACGAGGAATTGAGAAACCAGATGAGCATGATGAAGGGAAAAACAACGCAAGAAGTTCATCTAGTGTTAGAAGGGCAAGACATGACGATAGACAGTATTGGTATGGGGCAGTTTGGAAGTGCCAAACCAAACCAAATCAACCCCAACCAGTCAAATTTTTCGATTGTTGTCCAAACCCCATTCGTGCCTAAACCGCCAACTGATACCTCATACCTCCTCAATCAAGCCAATGTCAGGTCAAGAAAGGTTAGAAGCAGGAAAAAGCCAGAATCAAAGAAGCATCAAATCGACCTGCAGCATGGCGTAGAGGAACCATTAGTCAGCTCTAGAGGACAACAGTCTGATCACTCGGGGCCATATATCCCATACCCTTACCCTTATGTGAATCAAGGTCCCTATCCATACCAGTCGATTCCTCAACCAAGCTTTCAATCTCATGAGTATCCTCGAGAATCAAAGAAAAGGCCAATATCTTCTTGGTTCAGAACTAACCATTCCAAAGGACCAACAAAAGAGATACATGTCTCATCAGGAAAGATTCAAGTTTGCCCAAATTCCCATGACTTATACAGAATTGCTTCATCAACTCATCCAGCAGGGCCTTGTGGAACCCATGCAGCCTCCTTATCCCATGTGGTATGATCCCAATGTGCAATGTGAGTACCATATGGATGTTCAAGGTCATTCGACAGAAAATTGCACTAGTTTGAAGAAGAGAGTGCAAACATTGATCAAAGCAGGGTTGTTGAGTTTCTAATGAATCAGAGCATAGTCAATATGGATGGTTCTCTGAATGAATGGAACACCAGAGATTGGTTTTAGATTAGGATCCCTGATGTTTCTGCCCAAGGACACTAGGATAGTTGTGTGGGTTTTTGTTTCACTTCGTCGTTTTTTAATAAAATAGATGCATTTCTTGTTTCAGAGAATTGTCACATCATTCGTTATCATACATCATTCCATTTCTCAGAGCATTTTCGATCTCACGGATGTTGATGTTACGGATAGAGCCCACGACAAGTTAATTTACTTTGGAGCTCTGCAAATCTTGAAAATGGGTGCCAAACAGGGGCGTTTTTCCTTACCTTTTTATTTACCTTCAAACATGCATTTGGTAGATATGAGAACTATTGTTGTAAATATTTGCATGAGCTTGCATCAAAAGATAATGGTAATAAAGGGAGAATTTCTTAAGATAATCAATCATATGCTTTTGAATTGGATTGGTGTTTACCACTAAAACTGAATCAAGCGTCCTTGCGGAAGGGTCAATGGCCTTTATCTGGACTATGAGCAAAGGAATGATGAGTTTTAATCAAAATCTTCAAAATCAGTTTTAATCAAAGCTACGATTTCGAGTTGTGAGCAAAGGAATGACAGTGATTTAATCAAAAGGTGTTTCAAAATCAATTATGATCAAGACAATGATTTTGAGGTGACTGAATCCATGTTTTCAAAAAAAGAGGTTTTGAGGAGACAATGTGATTGGCGTCAACACTGCTCCCACACTTCACATTCTTTCAAATCTCAATTAAGCCCATTCTCTTTGAACCCAACATTGAGGTCCTATGTTCTTCTAAAAGGGGCAATTTGATCATAAAATTAATGTTATCACAATACCTTGGATAAAATGACCGAACTTCAAATTTTTTCAATGTCCCTTAAGTCATCAGGGTAAATTTTCAATATCTCAAACCTTTCTTTTCTTTCGGCTAGAAAAAGTAGTGGACAACTCAAAGAGTGCAAATCAATTCGCTCAGGCTCATCATTAGGAAGGTCACTCTAATGAAGGGTGGTATAAATTTATGTCATGATTTCCCAATAATAAAAAATGAATGAAAATGAAAAACGAAAAAACGAAAAAATGAAAAACGAAAAATAAATGCACTTGGAATATCTGGAGGAGTCCAACAAAATGGTTTTCAAAAGAGTCATGGTTTTCAAAAAAGATTTTGATAAAATTGATTTCCAAAAATGATTTCGAAACTTGTTTTCTCGAGGAATGCTCTTCAGTGAAGGTGTTCAATCTTGAAGTGAAAATTGGCCTTCTTTCATATTCCCTTCACTTGTAGAAAAATATCAATTGTTGTCCCCTTTTGAGCCTAATCGATTTCTTTTCAGATAAACCCTAATCAAGGATCACCCTCCACATTGGGGGGTAAAGGTCAAAAAGGATCAGCATCGAAAGAAAGGGTGTGCATTCAATATTTGAATGGGGCATCCCGACAGTGATTGAGTCCACTCCATTAAGAAATTCAAAAAAATTCAAAAAACAAATCATCAATCAATCAAAAAAATCAAACCAAATCAAAATCAAAATCAAAAGAGAATGGATTGATGGAGCGAAGGACAATTGGTATGATAAGATCCTTCACATGACCAAAGATCCTTGATTCAAACACCCTCAAACACATTTTTGAGCCTTTATATCCTTTCTTTGGCAACCCAGAACCCTAGCCTACATTACGTGCCTAATAAAAGTCCATCTTTGATCAAGTGAGGACATTCGAGAAGAGATTTTTCCTCAACAAAAATAACAGTCCTTTTTGCAAAATGTTTTGGGTCAAAACTTTTAAAAAGAGTTTTCGGGTGAATTTAGAGTTTTCCAGGTGCAAAAAAAAAAGGGCATTCTAGAGCAAGAATGGGGAATCAAGGAGCCATCCATAGTTCCAACAAGGAAATGGAAAGATGACACACCATACTGAGCAATGAGTTACTTTCAAGCGTTGAACGCTTCAGTTTTGCCAAAGGAACCCAATTCTTTGAAGCCATACCTCTCTTCGACAAATTTTCAAATCTCAAACTTTTCATAGAGTGTTGACTCAAATCATGTCTCAAAAAAAAGTTTTCGGAACAAGAAGTTTTATTATAAAAGTGCATTCCATTTGTGAGTTCAAGATCAAAATTCGCTTTTCAAAATAAGATGGCATTCCATTTGTGAGTCCAAGATCAAAATTCGCTTTTATTATAAGATTGCATTTCATTTGTGAGACCAAGACCAAGTTCGGTGTTCGAAGGGCATTTTAGTGGTGATCACCAATTCTTTTCAAAAGCTCAAATTTCACAAAGTTTTCAATGGACATGAGATTTGGTTGGGGCATATAGTCATAAGGATTATATAGGGCAATATTTATGAATTCATAACATGTTTCGAAGAGTTTGACTTACAGGATTGATATCTGCATTTTAACTTTTGGTCAAATTCTGTTACAGAGATGATAAGGGAATGGATACAGGGAGTAGTGGGATAAGCAAAAGAATCTTTCAAAGCATAAGCAAAAGAATCTTTCAAAGCATATTATTCAAGTTAGATTTGGGGCAAAAATGGAGACCTCAGCATGAACATGAAAGCAAATTCAAGGACAAATCAAGAAGAACAGAAATGAAGCAAAGTTAAGAAAGCAAAGATTCAAAGGAATAGTCAAAATGTTCCAATCACAACATCAGACCAAAGTAATTTTTCAAGTTGACCGCACATTGGTCCCCTTTCATCATCAATCAAGAAGCTCTCAATTACAACATCAGACTCAAAGTTATTTTCCAAAGGTATTTTCTTCCAAAATCACTTCCACGTTGTTCAGATTCAATTTTCAAGATTTAACATCGGTTCCATCCGAATGATTAGGCTTTTCCACAGGCCAAACTCGTTTCCATACGAGCCAGTTTAAGCCTTGGTTCCATCCAAGCCTCATAGGCTTTTCTACAAGCCAAACACGTTTCCATACGAGTCAGTTTAAGCCTTGGTTCCATCCAAGCCACATAGGCTTTTCCACAAGCCAAACTCGTTTCCATACGAGTCAGTTTAAGCCTTGGTTCCATCCAAGCCACATAGGCTTTTCCACAAGCCAAACTCGTTTCCATACAAGTCAGTTTAAGCCTTGGTTCCATCCAAGCCATATAGGCTTTTCCATAAGCCAAACTCGTTTCCATACGAGTCAGTTCAAGCCTTGGTTTCATCCAAGCCATATAGACTTTTCCATATGTCAAACTTGTTTCCATGCGAGTCAGTTTAAACATCGGGTCCATCCATACAGCATAGGCTTTTCCATAAGCCAAGTTTAATGAGGTTTTCCAAAACCAGACTCATTTCCATATGAGTCAAGCCTTACTTCCAAGTAAGCTCAAATCAAGTCTATTTTCGTGCAAGTTAAAATCCTTGCTCAAGGTCTCTATTCAGAGTTTGCATTGGTAAAGTCTCCGAGTACCATTTCATTTCATCAAAGATTCATGTTCAAGTTCAAAATCCTTGTTCAAGGTCTCATTTCAAAGTTTGCATTTGTAAGTCCTCCGGGCAGTTCATATTTCCTCCAAGATTAATTTTATTATTGCTTTATGATTCAATTTCAATCATGATTACTGCTTTGTCAATTTTATTTCGATCCTGATTTAGGATCATTGCTTATCAGTTAATTTCGGAATTATATTCTAAATTGTTGCCTTCATCAGTTAGTTTCAAGGTCCTATTCGAGGATCTCTTTGCTTTAAATTTCGTTTTCGGGGGCTGCTTCGGGTTTTATTTTGGGAGTTCTTGTTTTACTTTCTCTGCTTGATAAAATGGGTGTCTACGTCTTTGCGCACTTTCTAACTCTTAGAAAGTATACAAACTACTTTTTTGCACACTCTCTGGTAGTTAGAAAGCATGCAAAGAGGGGCAGCTGTAGACACCCATTTTTGACCTATATCCTTTATTTAAATCAATTTATTTCTTAATCGGCATTAGAGTCACCTAGAGAGCATTTTAGTCATTTGCGTGTTCAGGGGCATTTTAGTCATTTTCCACATTCAAGGGCATTTTGGTCATTTAAAGCTCACTTTTAGTTAGACTAGCTAATTCATTCTTCAGTCATCTAAATTGCGTAGGAAAAACCCAAAAAAAAAATCTTGATGGTCACCTTTGGCATTTCTGCATTTTTCATAGTTCAGATTCATTTAGTAGTTTAATATTTGTTGCATTTTAATCATATAAGTTAAGCCCATTTAGTAATAGGTCTTAGTTTCCAAATGGCATTTTCATATCCAATTTATTCTCATGTATCCTTTAATTATGTCATTCATATGCATATTTTACATTAGTCACATTGGGCATATTGTTCATGTGTGTGCATTGGTCACATTAGAGCATGCTCATTCTTTATCATGTCGTTTAGTTTACTAATCATGTGTGTGCATTAGATTATATTGTGAGATTAAGTTAGATCAAGTCCTTTTCTTTTTTTACTTATGATATGAAAGCAATTGATTATCTTAATTCCCAAAAAATAAAATGTACATAGTTCTAAGGCTACATGGATCACAAAGTGCAACTATTCAAAAAGAGAGGATTCGGTAATCCTGTTTGAAAGTACAAATTTTACAAAGACAACAAAAACAAAAAAAAGCCTTCTTGGATTACATATTGTGGAAATTCTGTTGTCTCAAGGTTCCCTTGCCTAGAGTCTTGTGACCTTGGAGTTTAGCTTTTTCCAAGAGAAGTTGAACAACCTGCAGCAAAACTAAGAGACCAAATGCAGCATGCAGCACCAATTCATGCAGAAAATATATCCCCAGGACTTAAGGCACAAACACCATTAGTTGATGAATATGCCTTAATACTCCAATGAAAGAGAGCAAGCAACAACAAATCAGCAGGCATGTGGCAGAAAAACATAAGGACAGAAACCAGCAGGAATCCTCACACAAGACAGAAAGATGATGGCCAAAATAGAAAGCACAAAATCATGCAGAGCTACATACTATAGCAAACATACAAAAGTTGGAGTGCATAAGCCTGGGGAGATTTGATTATAGGCTTTAGGGATTGAGAGGGCCAAGATTGAATTGAAGGCCTCATCATCCCATCAAAGCCATGAGGATCCTAAGACAATGAAGCATAATAAGTGAGGTTCATACCATCAGTGCAAAAAAGCCAATTAAGCAAACATTTGGTATGAAGTCAGCAAGCAGATACATGCAGGAGATAAGTGCAAGTGAAAAGCTAATATTATCAAATCAAAAAGGTCAATTAAGCAGGCAGTTGGACCAAAAACAGGCACGGAAAAAATGGCTTTTAAACCATACAGAGCCAAGGCATATGGAAGGTATGAGGCACTCAATAAAATGAGTATGCTAAATTAGCCAAGTCAATACAGTACAGTAGGGTGCAGTGAGGTTAAATGAAGGAAAGTTACCAGATGGGTAAATGAGATGAATGGAACAGATTGTACACAGGTACAGTTGCACAAAATCTAAGTCTAAGCTAGGAAGCAGGGGAATGAAGCACATGGGTACAAAGCTTGTGAATGTGGGTGTAGAGAAGAATCATAACAACTCAATTCAACAAATACCACAAGATTAAAGTCAACGATGCAAATTCACAGGGGTAAAACATATCAACAGTTGATGTTTAAATGCAGACTAGCGACCATGACCAACAGGCAACAGTTACAAGAAAACAAACACTACCTGAGGGGATTTCTTCAAACGGTTTTGTGCCAGTTCACGATCCTTCTGATACAAGCGCTATCCTCATCCTCTCTGGAGCTATTCACAAAGTGACAAAAACTGTTAGCATCGAGAAGAGGCATATGCTTTTATTCATTTAATCAGAGAAAGGAAAGGGAGAGGGGGGGGGGGGGGGAGAATACATACACAGAGACAAATTGATCCCACCCTGACTCTCCCTTCTCCCTCTACACAAAAACCCCCAGCTCTCACCTTCCCCTTCGGGACCAAACGAAACACTACACACTACACTCTCTCTCACATAGAGTGGATCACCTCCATAAGCTCTCTGATTCGATCGGAAAAAACTGCAGTCTCTCTCTACAGACTCATATGCTCTCTCCCTCTACACTGATGATTCGAGACCCTTCACAACCTCTTCATAGACTAAAACACTGAGGAACAAAGAAATGAAAAATTTCTCCCCACGGATCTTCCTGCTCTCTCCTTAGAACCCCTCTCCATCGATAATCTTTTTCATTCTCTCCACACACATCTCATCTCATAAAAAAAAATACACACCCACAAAAGAAAAAGACTCTCGAGACTTCTCGGGGAAAAACAGAAGCAAAAAACACAGCCTCTCTCTAAGTCTCTCTATCTCACACTCAAATTCTCTACACATAAGAACACACACGGAAAACACTTCACTGACACCTAGAAAATTCTCTGACGACTCACCCATAAACGGAAACAAATCTTCTTTTCAAACGGTGCCTAGGGTTCTTGTTCCAATTTGGGGTTTTTTCTATCGGATCAGTTTCTTTTAAATTGATTGGTGGGTTTGAATGGGTGAGTGAAGGGAAGTGTTTTGAGGGAAGTTTTGAAGTATTTGGCCGGAGAAGAAGATCGGAAAATGGGAGGTGAGTTTCGAGTTGGCCTCATTTGATGGAGTTAGGGACATAGTTTGAGGGAAGTGGTACCAGATTTGAAATCAAGGCGAAGGGGCGAGCAAAAGGGGAGATTTTAAAGGCCATCCACGATGGAAAAAGCTCCGGTGCGGCAAAGGGATCCATGGTGGCGGTGCTAGGGTATTGAAGAAGAGGATGACTTGAAGGGTTGAAGAAGGGAAACACCCTTTTTATACTCAAGTAAAATTTCTAATCCTTTTCAATTAGGTGCTCAATTTAGTGCAATTAAATCCCTTGATTTGTTTTTCAATTCACATAAAGCCTGCAACTTTTTCCGTTTTCAATATAGTCCCTGATTTAGGTTTATGTTTGTTAATTGATTCAATTTTGTACCTGATTCAGAGTAATATTTATTTATTGATTCAATTTCACCCCTGATTTAAGATTTTATTTTTGATTTATGCGTCCTAGTCCCTAATTTAAGGTTTATCTCTTAATTAAATGCAATTCGATCCCTGTTTTACTCAATTGGACCCCTGATTTTGGAAATTATGCTAGAATTTTGCAATTGGGTGCTTGATTTACATTATTGGTATTTTATTTGTGCTTTTTAGTTCTTGAATTTTACTAATTAAATATGGAAATTGTGATTTATGTTAAAGATTGAATTTTAAATGAAAATGGAGTTTATTCATGGTAAATTGATTTTGAGATCTGGATGATTCAAGTTGAAGGTGATTTAAATGTATTTCATAATATTGAATTGAGTTAATTTGGATTTGAAAATTGGGATTTTGACTTAAAGCTATAATTTTTCCTAGATTAAAGATGACTTAAGGATGACAAGTTAAGACACTTTGGGTCATTTTTAATTTTTGAAAAAGCAAAGCTTGGAGTTAAAAACTCAATTTTCCAAATTTGAAAATAACTTGAGAGAAATTGGTGAATCCTTTTAAGTGAATTTTAATTTAGGCATTAAGATTTCGAGTTTAAAGATTTGATATCATAAACTAGATTTAATGATGGTGTAAGCATATCTCATGACCCATATTCTCTTTTGTTTAAGATTAAATTTGCTCTTGCTTTGATCTTTGATTTTGGACTTGTATCTTGATTTGTCTGTATGCCTCCTGAACTTTGCTAATGGTTTTCTCGATGTGCAGAAAGGTCCCCAGTTGTCCAATTTGGCCTTAGATTCCAATTCCTTTAATTTACTTGTTAATTTGGTTATATTTGGGGATGTAATTAATTTAATTTAGCTCGGTAATTAGTAGATAAATACATGCATACCATATCTACCTTTGGTTGATTATAATTGTTTGCATTGCATACCACCATTATAAATGTCGATTAATAAGAAGGTGTTTAAACTATGACGAGCTAATCTCGGGTAAAGGTGCGCGTGCACGACCTCTCGAGATTTCGCTCCGAGATCGAATGGTTTTCGCGAATATCCCCAGAGGGCCGAGCTAGGTTCGTGAAGGCATGTTCGAGTAAACCCCTTTTTACTAGTCAATTAATGAACCGGACTTTGCATCCATCATTCCATACATGCATATGCAATGTTAAGATTCAAATTTGGAGAAAAATAAGCAAAAGATAAAAAAATCAAAAGTGTTTCCCAAAAGTGTTTTTAAGTGTGTTCTTTTATTCAGTTTTCAAAAGAGCTAAATATGGCAACGCAAGAGGTTTCATGGTAAGCATTTTCTAATGAAAATTGGTCATAAGGAGATAAGTTCTTTAAATTTAAAATTCAATTATTGAGATTAAAATTAGCCCGGAAATCGATCAGTAAACCCTTTTTGGATTAATCTTAATTTGAAAACAAATCTTTGATTCGAGGATTTGACTTTTAGATTAAAATTAATCCGGAAATGGATTACCAAATCTTTTTGGGTTAATTTTAAATTCAAAAATTGAAGCTTGGTTTTAAAGATGAGTTTTTAAAACGGTAAGTTTTTTTTGGCAAGTCAATCAACTAGTTTTCCTTAAAAATTCAAATGGAAAAAGTTTTGACACTGTATTTTCAAAGTTTCTTCCCGATGCGGAAGAGTCAACAAGAGAACAAATAGTGAAAGAGAATCGTAACATAATTAATCGAAGGTGTTCGATTATATTCTTTGAATTCTTGACATTGATTTTAAAAATGCTTTTATTTTCTTTCATAACCCTTTTTAAGAATAATCAAGATTAGGTAAGAGCAACCTTTTTTGTTATTGACCCACAATTAGATCTAGTTTGGCTTAGAGGTACCGTCACTTGACGGGCGTGTCGGGGGTGCTGATTCTTCCCTGGGCGTAAATGACTCCCGAACCTAGGTCTAGGTGACAAAACCAGACCTATAGGTTTAGTGTGTCCCATGCCAAGCACCGGACCTCATTAGACTAATTAAGACAATTAGGTGGCTAATCACACCTTAAAAAAAGATTAGTGGCGACTCCTTCCCAACGTCGTATCGGCAGGGTTCCCCGAACCCGAATGTTTCGACACCATGACTAGCTAAATTCTTAATACTTTTGATCCTTTGGTGAATTCAATCAATTAAATATGGTGAGAATTCTGTTCTCATAATTTGGTATTTTATTCTTAATAGATAGCATGTTAAACTCTGTTTTAATTCTACAATCTTTATTTTTATTGATTTATTGTGGCCACTAAAGAGGTAAATTGAGAGATTGTTGGCTAGATCAAACAACAACGGTTGACGCCTGAGTTTGATTGTATGTAGGAAGTTAACCGCGCTTGACGACAGGTTAATTGGGTTTGCATGCCAGTGATCAAATTTATCTGGTTGTTGTATGGTTTTTTTTAATTAAGCATGTGTGAAAGAACTAATAAAAGTTGATCTTAATGATTTGCTTCATAGCAAATCTTTAAGCTTTAACCGGTAATTGATTAGTTAGGAGGAAAAAAGGGGTAATTTAAGCTTTGACGGCTAATCTTATCTAAATAGCATGTTAGGGTTTTCCCTAGACCAGTTATCATCATGAATTTAATATTGAATTTATCTCTTAAATCAAGGACCCATAATTAATTTGATTGTTTTCTACCACTGGAGAAGAAGTATGCTTTTTAATTATTGTTTTCTTCCTTAATTGCCATAGATTTAGATTTAATTTACTTTGTTTTGTTTTCTAGTATAATTGCTTTCTTTTTAATTGTTCTTCTTAAACCTTTGCTTTATATATTGTTTTTGAGAGATTTTTAAGGATTGTATCTTCGGATAAAGTCTATCGACCTTGTCTGTGGGATCTACCCCTACTTACCCTATCTACTTAGTTAGGATTTTGTGGGGATTATTTTTATGATCCCTGCTTGACACGCCATAAATTTTGGCGCCGGTGCCGGGGAAGGAAAACTTTCTCCTGGTTTTCTCTGAATCTCTGCGTTTTTTATCTAAAAAAAAAAATCGTTTTTCCTTTATTTTTCTTTTCCGTGTTTTTTCCAAAAAAAAAAAGATTTTGATTTTCTGTTTTTAATTTTGTGTTTTGCGTTTTTGAAAAAAAAAGTTTTTACGTTTTCTAAAAAAAAAAAAAAATTTCTCTGCGTTTCTAAAAAAAATAAAAAATTTCCTTTATTTTATGTCTTTAATTTTAATTTTTTTGTTTAAGAACTGTTACTAATAATATTTTCTTTTGAGCTTTTGAGTTTTTCTAGGAAATTGCATGCCAAAAACAAGAAGTAGTGGTATAGAAGAATTTGAATTTGATCCAGAGCCAGAAAGAACACTATTTTCACTAAGGAAGGAGAAATCAAATTCAAGTTCTCAATCTAATTCTCCTACATCTGCTGTTTCAACATCATCACAAGACATGGCAAACGAAGAACCTAAAACCCTAAGAGCTTTCTGCACCAAACGTCAATACACAACGCTTAGCAATTCGATACCCGAATACGACTGCAAACTTTGAGATCAAATCTGGATTTATTCAGATTTTACCCAAATTTCATGGTCTGTCTAGAGAAGATCCTCACCGACATCTGACAGATTTCCAGATTGCCTGCACATCAACAAATATTCAAGGTATCACTGAAGACCAATTCAAGCTAAGAACTTTTCTGTTCACTCTTGTGGATTTTGCAAAAGATTGGTTGTACCTCTTACCAATTGGTTCACTCACATCTTGGACGAGCCTTAAGAAATTGTTCTTGGAAAAGTACTTTCATGCTCATAAAGTATCAAGTATAAGGAAGGAGATTTGCGGAATTAAGCAACGCCATGGAGAAACAATGCATGGATATTGGGAACGTTTCAAGACACTATGTGCGAGCTGCCCCAATCATCAAATCATTGAACAGTTGCTGATCCAATACTTCCACGAAGGATTACTACCGTTTGACAAATCTTCCATATATTTTGCAAGTGGAGGAGCTTTCATAGACAAAACTCCCACCGATGCTTGGACTTTAGTGGAGAACATGGCTGCCAGCACTCAACAATTTGGATCTCGAGAAGACTATTCAAGAGAAGGCAATACAAGAATAATCAATGAAGTCTCTACCCATTCCACCTCACTAGAGCAACAACTTCAAGAAACAAATCAACAAGTCACTGCTCACTGATTTATTCAATGTGAATTTTTCAAGTGTGCCTAAGGTTTGTGGTATTTGTAAACAAGGACACTACACGGATAAGTGCCCTTCTTTGGAACACACCGCGCAAGAAGTCAATGTTGTTGGAATGCAAGGAGCATATCAAAGGAATCATGAACCTTATTGGAGAGCAGAACAACCAAGTCAACAATATGGGAACCAGGGTAACTATCAAGGAAGGCCAATGAATTATCAAAGGCCTAATTTTCAAAAATCTTCAAAAGCTGTAGAGATGCAACAAATAAGAGAAGCTATGGAGATGATGAGGAAACAAATCAGTCAATTGGCTAGTGACATGAGTGAACATAAGACACAAGGTCAACAAAGGATCCCAACTCAACCAAAGGTACCTCCTAAGGAGAATGTAAGTGCAATCACTTTAAGGAGTGGAAAAGAGTTGGAAAACCCTTATCCAACCCATGCCGCATAAGATGAAGGAGAGTCGAGCTACACCAAAGAAGAAGAATTGCAAGTGCCTGCCAAAGAAATCAAGATTGAAGATGAACCCAGAAAAGATGGCGCAACCACCAAGGAGATAACCGCCGACAAGACTGATTCCAAGGAACATGACGCCATCCCTTTTCCATCAAGATTGAAGAAGTCAAAGAAAGAAGATGATGATCAAGATATTTTGGAGATACTTCGAAAAGCTGAGGTCAACATCCCACTTCTTGAGGCTATTCAACAAATTCCAAATTATGCAAAGTTACTTAAGCAACTTTGTACCAACAAGAAAAGGGTACAAGGTAAGGTAAGTGCTGGAGTTAATGTCTCTGCTGTGCTTCAAAAGAGTTTACCTCCTAAGTGCAAGGATCCCGGTACGTTTTCTAGTACTTGTTCTATTGGAAGAAGTGTTGTAGAGAATGCTATGCTAGATTTAGGAGCATCTTTAAGCGTAATGCCTTATTCTTTTTATCAATCTTTAAATCTTGGTCCTTTGGTTCATCCCAAAGGTGTTCTAGAGAATGTCTTAATTAAAGTTGAACACTTGATTTTTCCTATTGACATCATTGTTATGGAGATGGAACATTCGAAAGATCAATGTCCTCTTTTATTAGGAAGACCTTTCTTCAGAACTTCTCATACTAAGATTGACGTATTCGATGGTTCATTGACCATGGAATTCGATGGTGATGTAATCCACCCTAGAATTTCATCTCAATTGCTATTGAATTCTAACAAGTTTGTTTGTGTTGTGAATGCTAAAAGTGCTAAGAAAGGAGCCAGTAAATAATCTTCATCAACAAAGCCTGATCAGATTTCCAGAGGAAGATAAAGGATAAGAGACATTCGACAACGCTACTACGAGAATTTCCACCAATTTTGGGGGAGATTTAAGAGATTGTCTGCCAGTTGCCCTCAACATGGATTCAATGAAGGAATTCTAATCCAAATCTTCTATGGAGGATTAGGACTTAATGATCGAGTTCTTGTTGATTCCTTTAGTCGCACTCCAATGTTGAAGAGAACCCTAGAGTAAAGGTAAAGGAAAAAGACACAATTTTCAAACTCCAAGATACAAGCAAAGGTAAAGGAAAAAGACAATAAGCAAGGAGTTCAGCCACAAGGAGAGAAGCAGAAGATGGAAGTCAAAGCACCATAGGAAGATGCCCAAGGCCATGATCGAGCCAATTCAGCCGGCCAATGCCCGGCTGTGGCCCGGCCATCCTCGCACATGGCCCAGATAAGACCGGCCATACCCGAGCCGCGCCGAGACACATGCTTGGCCACGGCCCGGTCATCCGAGTCACATGCATGGCCATCCGCGCTACCCTCCGCGCCATTCCATGCTTCAGCCGAGCCACCTGCTCAGCCATGCCCGGCCAACGCTGCACCAGCCGCCCCTCATGCCCGGCTAGGGCCGGCTACTGCCCGGCCATATCTGCCCAGTGCCACGCCATCCACCGAATCACCTCGAGTTTTCACCAAGCTACCACTGGCCATTCATTCTTAACACCCACCTTTGATGATTTCAAGTCCTGATAAAATTCAACTTGAAGTTCTCAAAGCCATCAATGATACTTTCGAAATCATTGTGGACTTGTTGAAGGAATATATCCATAATTCCTTCAACCTTGAAGAATAATTTCTCTAAGGCAGTCTAGCCAAAGACCTTAAAGAGAGGCGCTTATTGGGAGGCAACCCAAAGATTTCACATGAAGAACCAAAGGAAAGCATATGGAGGTTAATTTGGACAATTGCAAGCTGAATTCGAAAGGAGTCAAGTTTCAGAAGCAAAGATGGAGCTTATGCCTACAAATAGAGAAGATTTCTTTAAGTCTATCTTTTTAATTTTCCTTGCATTATTTTGTCTTGATTGATTATTGCTTTGATTGCTTGCCTATTCTTTGATGTGAATTAATTTATTTATTTTCTGCATTTAAATAAACCACATGAGCATGAGTAATATCAATTGTTTGTGTTAATTTCTTATGTGTTTCCACATTGAGGACAATGTGTCTTTTCAGTGTGGGGGAGAGAGTCTAGTTTGATAGGGAATTTGCATGCATATTGATCATAATCTTAATTAATGCCACAATTTTTTCGAAAATTTTGAATTTCATGCATGTATTGAGTGATTTTGATTTAATTATGATTGAAAAATGCTTAGAATTGTCAAGAAAGTTTTATTTGATTGATTGATTTATAGCATGATATCTTATTTCTTAAAATTAGGTATAATTAGAGTTTTGTGATAAAAGCATATTGTTCATTATTTCTATGATTGCCTAATTCTAGAACTTGTGTTTAATTTTTATTGAAATTACAATTATTAAAACATGTTATGGATATGTCAAGAACAAGTGTGGGGGACTACTTATATAAAAGGGTAGTTAAAAAAAAATTGTTTTCATAAAAAGAAGTGCTTTCATGCAAGAGGAGAATAGGTATTTCTGCATACTTAAATTAATCCATTGTTGTCACTCTTTTCTTTAACAAAAGGAGTTAGTAACCCTTGGAAAGAGCATAAGAGACATGAAATTGCAGAAATATTGTCCCTCTGAAAAAATAATAAAGAAGGAGTCCTTCTAGAGTGCTAGTAGCCTCAAAAATGGGAGTTAGTAACCCAAAATCAAGAATAAAGATGCTTGCTATTTGTTGATCTTTTGAATTGAGTGCTCTTATGATTCTTTGTTATTTTGATTTCATAATTACATTAATCCTTAAGATTTGTATGCATTCAAAGTTTTTGAAAGGTTAAAATTAAGATGAAATTTTGATTTGCATTAGTTTAGGATTATAGGGTTGTTTTTGTGTTCAAGTATAGTGAGTTCATAGTTTTCTACACTAGTTTTCTAGGGACTAGCAAAGATTTAGTGTGGGGGAATTATGATCGAGCTAAAATTAACCCTATTTTTATGGCTATTTTACTATGTTTTTGGATCCATTTATGCTTAAATATATGCTATTTTGATAATATTTGTGTTTTGAGTCTTTAAGTGTTGTGAAATTGAGAATTTGTTTTTTTTCACTATTTTTTGAGCTATTGGAGATTCGAAGTTCGTGTTTGAAGACTATTTGAAGATAATTTGAAAACTTGAAGACTTTTGAAGAATTGTTTCAAGAGGAAAGAATTGAAGATTGGAGCTTAATTGCGAAGGATTAAAGACAAGCCATGAATAAGCCTTTAAGCCATGAAATTTTGGATATTTTATATGGGAAAATACTCAGCCCCTATAAGCCCATAATTGGAGTTAAAAACCCAATTAATGCTGCCTATATCCAAGGAAATATCCAATTCCGGCTTATTCCTGCTTCTAGTCCTAACAGGATTAGGATTCAGCGCAGTTTTGGTAGAAAAATGATAACTTTCAACTCAGACCTCCGTTTTAGGCCCATGAGTACTCGTTGGAAAGCTAACTCCGAGATCTACAACTTTCCTTTGAAGTCCAAGACCCATTTCTGCCGTTTTCAAGCCCAACCATGCCATCGGAGTCCCTGCACGAATCCAGAATTCTTCAGGATCCTATTTTGACTAGGATTTTGGTTATAGGAAGACTTTTAAGCTAACGCGAAGTCTAAGTTAGCTTCTAAACCGTCCTAGACCTCTTTCCTACTTAGAATTGGATTTGCTAGGGTTATTTTCACTATAAATAGCCACCTCCTATAACATATACCACACATACCTACACACCAATTCACAATTATAGTTTTAGATCTATTTTTTCCATTCTAGTTCTAGTTTTTAGGCAAGGATGCCGCCACCCTCTCTAACCATAGGGAGGTGCGGCAATCCTAGCTATTTTGCAAGGTGATTTCGCCCCTCCAAGGTCTTGTAAGTTTTCTTAAGCCTCTCATGGATTTTCCTAAATCAATGAGTAGCTAAATTCTTAATACTTCTGATCTTTTGGTGAATTCAATCAATTAAATATGGTGAGATTTCTGTTCTTATAATTTGGTATTTTATTCTTTATAGATAGCATGTTAAACTCTGTTTTAATTCTACAATCTTGTTTTTTATTGATTTATTGTGGCCACTAAAGAGGTAATTTTAGAGATTGTTGGCTAGATCAAACAACAACGGTTGACGCCTGAGCTTGATTGTATGTAGCAAGTTAACCGCGCTTGAGGGCGGTTAATTGGGTTTGCATGCCAGTGATCAGATTTATCTGGTTGTTGTATGGTTTTATTTATTAAGCATGTGTGTAAGAACTAATAAAAGTTGATCTTAATGCTTTGATTCCTAGCAAATCTTTAAGCTTTAACCGGTAATTGATTAGTTAGGAGGAAAAAGGGGTAATGTAAGGCTTGACGGCTAATCTTATCTAAATAGCATGTTAGGGTTTTCCCTAGACAAGCTATCATCATGAATTTAATATTGAATTTATCTTTTAAATCGAGGACCCATAATTAATTTGAGTGTTTTCTACCATTGGAGAAGAAGTATGCTTTTTAATTATTGTTTTCTTTCTTAATTGCCATAGACTTAGATTTAATTTACTTTGTTTTGTTTTCTAGTATAATTGCTTTCTTTTTAATTGTTCTTCTTAAACCTCTGCTTTTATATATTGTTTTTGAGTGATTTTTAAGGATTGTATCTTCGGATAAAGTCTATCGACCTTCGCTATGTGATCGACCCCTACTTACCCTATCTACTTAGTTAGGATTTTGTGGGGATTATTTTTATGATTGCTGACGACCGATCACATGACAAACTTGATTAAAGGACAAGGCAAGAAAACAAGCTTTCCAAAAGAGAAACAATGCAGTTGCGAGCGCAATCTAAGCTCCAAAAAGAAAACATGATATGGCCAAAGAATTGCAGTAAAGTTCAACTCAGCCAACACAAGCAAAGGAAGCAGTAGCATTAAGCAATTGCAAGACAAGCATATAATGCCACCATATAACAAGGCAATGCAAAAAATGGTCCAATTCATGTATAACATGCTCCAATTCAAATGACAAAACAGGGCAGTGCGGTAAAGTAAAACGAGGTGAGGCGGTTTTCAACAAAAGCATGCACAAGCAGAGTAAGCAAATTGGAAGCAATATGGCAACGTGGTTTTTTTAAATTAATTTGAACAGTGGAAAGCAATGCATGTTCACTTATCAACATACCAAAGCACAAGGTATCACAAAATTCTGTCCCATTTTCAACAAAACACTAGGAGAATCAAGGTCGAAGATAGTCAGGTTTACAAGTAATTCATAAGGGCAAACATTGTGAAATCAAGAAAGTAGAATATACTTTCAGTTCAATGAACAAGCATGGCAATAAGAAAAATCAACAAGGAAAGTGACAAAATGCAGAGACTAGTTTCTCAGCAAATGAGACTCTCACCTTACGTGGCAGCCACGGATTGGTCCCAAATAAGCCTAAAATTTGTCCCATTGGCCACCTCGACATTTAGGAAGCAAAAGAAAGATGCTGCAAAAACAAAATAGCAGAATAAGCTTAGGAGAAAGAGACACGTGAGGAAAAACTAAGTTAGGCAGAAATTAGAAACAAAGAAAAAGGGGAGCTAACCGTGTCATTTCCTTAGTTTTATATAGTACAGTTAGTTGTATATAGTATAGAGATTGCTTAATTCCCGAAGGGCCTTAGGACACTCATCTCTCAAAGGAAATTTCCTAGACCAAGAAAGCAGGGCATAAGGGGAAAACAAAAAAAGAATGGATCCAAGCCCTTCGATCAAAGCAATAGGCGGCTGAGATTGGAACTAGTTGGAGCTTAAAAACTACATTTTGAGAGCTAAAAGGGGGGGGGATTGCTTTTCTTCCAGTTAATTAGTGTTAGAATACCCACTAGAGAAACCAAAACAAAAAAAAAACTTTCCCAAATAGTCTTTAGACAATGTCATCGAAAAAACCCAATAAAAATCTTTAGTTTTTAGTTTCCTTTTAGGCTCAAACCTCATCAAAAACAAAGAAGGAAGAAGTAAATCAAAAAGAGTTGAAGAAGAGGATTTACCTGGATAAGCCTCAGAATCCATTTCAGTCGATGGATAGATAGGGTTTGATGAGTAGAATGACATAGTTGAGTTTTAGTGCCATCCAATGGTGGAGTTGGCCGGATCTAAGGAGGATTTTGGGGTTCGAATAAGAGGGTTTTCGAGGGGTTTGGAGCTTCAGTCGAGAAATCTAAGGCTAGATTCGAGCTGGAGGAGGCGAGAGGAAGCTTTGGAAGAAATCTGGTGGTTATTGGCGTCGGAAAAATACTCCGGCACTGTGGTACGAGGCTGAGGCGATTTCAGGCGGCTAGGGTTTGGAGGATTTAAAATGAGGAAGAAATAGATGTATTTATACTAATTATAGAAACAGACCCGGTTCAGACCCAACCCGATCCACAAGACCCGTTTGGCCCACTTTGAAGTTGGATATGGTTTTCATTTTGGGCTCACAATCTTGCTTATTTGGGTTTGAATTTTTCTATGCATTTTGGGTTTTAATTTTTCTTTATGGCTTAGGCTTCTATTAGACATTTGGGTTTATAGGTTTTGATTAAAGATTTAATTTCATTTAGGATTTAAATTTAATTTTAAATAATTTAATTTATAGATTTAAATTTAGAACTTAGGAGTAATTTCATATGCATTCACATATATATAAATTGTTGTTGCCATGTTTCACGTGAGTAATTAAAATGATCCGGTGATGGAACGATTAATTGGGACATATTTGTCGGTCTTAATTCGTCTTTTCTAGGCTTGGAATATCCGGATGGGGGTCTTAGCCAGTATGAGTGGCGGGTGCCCGGAAGGTATTTCTCGTATAATTATCTGGCAATTATTTGGTAAAGATTTTGCATTAATCAGACTCCCATTCATCATGTACATCCATGCATTTAAGAGTCTAGAGCATCAATAAATATGGAATCAATAAAATAAAAATTAAAGAAAAAGAGAGGAAGAAGAAAAGAAGAAAGTGATGTCAGTCAGAAAAAAGGGGTTCAAAAAGAAAATGATAAGTAGTAATTCAGTAATAGTAATCAGTAAAGAATAAAAGAGTAATCAGTAAAATGGTAATCAGTAAAAGAGTAATAGTAATTAGTTAAAGAGTAATCAGTAAATGGTAATCAGTAAAAGAGTAAAGAGTAATCAGTAAAAGAGTAATAGTAATCAGTTAAAGAGCAATCAGTAAATGGTAAGAGTAAAGAGTAAAAGAGTAATAGTTGTAAGTAAAGAGTAAGAAGTAATCAAGAAAGAGTAATAATAGTCAGTAAAGAGTAAAGAGTAATCAAGAAAGAGTAATAGTAATCATTAAAAGAGTAAACAGTAAACAGCAAAATGGTCATTGTTATCAGTAAAGAGTAAAGAGTAATCAATAAAATGGTAATGGTAATCAGTAATTAAAATTCAAAGAGTAAAAGTGGTAAAAAGATTAAAAAGAGTAAAAATGGTATTCAGTAATTAAAGTAAAAAAGAGTAAAAATGGTATTCAGTAATTAAAGTAAAACATGCAAAAAATGGAAACCAGTAAAAAAAGTAAGAAAATGGTAATGAGTAAAAAGAGTAAAAAATTGGTAATCAGTAAAAAGAGTAAGGGTATTCAATAGTTTAGTTAAAAAGAATAGAAAATGAAATCAGTAAAAAAAAAAAGAGAAGAGTAAACAATGGTAATAAGTAAAAAAGAGTAAGAAAAAGGTGATCAATAATTTAATTAGAAAGAGTAAAAAATGGTAATCAGTAATCAAGAAGTAAAAGAGTAATCAATAGTATAATAATGTGTTAATTCAATCAAAGGTCAATAAAATCTTTTAATAGGGCATGAAAATTTAAGAATAGAGACAACCAATACTAGAAACCCATAGTTAAGTCTAGATTAGTCAGTGTCGTCTTTTGATGGGCGTTGTGGGGGTGCTAATCCTTCCCCACGCGTACCCGACTCCCGGACCATAGAATCTCTGGTTAGAAGACCATTTATTAGGTTTAGTGTAACCCTAGCCAATCATCGGGTAACATTAGGCTTAATAATTGGATAGGTGGCTAATCACACCATAAAAAAGATTAGTGGCGACTCCCCATAAATAGCAACACAGTAAGTTCCCCATTTCTTAAGTCGTTAAACGGCAGGGTTCAGATCCCCCGGACGCGCACGTTGCGACAAGGGGGCAGTTTAACAGCTTCTCATTTCACATGTTGCATATTATCGCATCATGTCATATCTTAGCGCATTTGTACAACCCAGTGTTGTTTTGCATGATCTTTTCCAGGTAGTTGTCGAAACGTTCGGGTCCGGGGAACCCTGACGAGACGACATTGGAAAGGAGTCGCCACTAATCTTTTTTGCCTAGGTGTGATTAGCCACCTATCTGATTATTAAGTCTAATATTAACCTAAGCTTGGCGAAGGTAATACTAAACCTAATACAGTCTGCTTAACCAGAGTCTCTGGGTTCGGGAGTCGGTTACGCTCGGGGAAGGATTAGCACCCCCGAGATGCCTGTCAAACGACGGTACCTCTAATCTAAACTAAATCTAATGGGTTTTATACTAAAGGTTGCTTTTAATCCTAATCTTGATTATTAAAAGGGTTATAAAAAGAAAATAAAACCATTTTTGAAAACGATGTCGAGAATTCGAAGAATATAATCGAACACTGTCGATTAATCCAATCACGATTCTCTTTCACTGTTTGCTCTCTTGTTGATCGTTTTCTCTTCGAAAAGGAAATTTTGAAAACGCTGTGACAAAATCTTTTTACCATTTGATTTTTCTAAAAACTTACCAATTTTATTAATTTCCAAATATCTCCTTTTAGATTTCTTTATTTTCCAGAACCTTCTTCTGGAATTATCCAAACCTTTATTTTCCAAAATCTCCTTTTGGGTTTACTTAAAAAGGGTTCTATTTGAAATTGCTTACCTTGAAATCTCTTGATTTACTAATTTCTTAATTTTGAAAATCGAATAAGAGAACACTGATTTTTGATTTTTTGGAGAAAAATGATCTTTTTGTATTTTCTTGATTATGATTAATCTTAGAAAGAAAAGTAAGACTGAATGTAGATGACACATGGACTAGTATATTTTAGTCTTTTAATTAGTAAACAACGATATGCTTGAAATTAACCCGAGACCCTTCCCACGCATTATGGGGGTATCTCGGGGATAATCCAATCTCGGAGTGGGAACCAAGAGTTCGTACCCGAGTATATTTACTTGGGCCCGCCCGTCATCGTAAGAGATCGTTGTTTACCAATTCTTATCTACGTAACTCGTATGAATGACAAGTAGAATGCATGAAGGATTGCTTTTAATTATATGCATTAATACAGTCTACCCGAAATCAATTCCACAAACCCTTCCCATCATTATGGGGGTATTTGGGGAAAGGATTGGTCTAAAAGAGGCTTCCAGAAGTTCGTACCCGAGTACATTTATCTGGAAGACCCTTTATCTCAGCAAAAGACAGGCATTAATACATCTCAATAACAAGGTGATATATGATGCATGTATATAGTAAAATTCTACTTCTACTAATTACTAGCTATTACAGACCAAGGCCAAATCGGGCCAATTATTAAATTAACTATAACTAAAGAAAGAAAATAAGACTTATGGGCCGGACTGGGCTTGCTGGGGACTTTTCTGCACATTAAAGAAAATGATCAGTAATATTCAGGCAATAACACACAATTTGTATCATATTGAAACAAATCAAAGATCCAAATTTGACCAAATGATAACCATTATTCCAAAAATTTCATAATTACCTTCCAAGTTAATCCTTATTTGTGAAAATTAGATCTCAATTCCAAGTTTAATTTCCTTAAAATTGAAATTAGCCCAAAGTGTCTTAATTATCATCTTCAAGCTAAATTCAATCAAAGAAAATATTTACTTTAAATTGAGACCCCATTTCCCAAATCAAGATTAACTCAAATAACTAAATTTCTATTTTCAATTTGGGCAAACAAACATTTTCAAACACAAATCTCATATTCCAATACAAAAGCAATTTAATCAACAATTCTTAAAGCTAGATTTAAAAAGATCAATTTCAAGTCAATTTAAACACAAAAAGTCAAAGCTTTTGACCTCACACTTAAATTAACCAAAAGAAACAACCCTTATACCATAAACACCAAAAAATCATGCCTTTTCCAATCAAAATTGCAAACTACCTAACAACAACCAATTAAATAAAAAAAACCAATTTTTAGGTTAAAGATCCCAATTTTAAACAACTCATGGCCAATTAACCTAAACTCAACTTAATACTCAACACAAAGGGTAATTTATTCCAAATCATGCAAGATTTTAACTCTAAAAAAATCAAATTTAGCATCTTTGTAAGAGAAGGAGCCTAAACAAGTTTCAATTTAAAGTAATCACACCCAAACAGGCCTCAAATTGCAGAAATTAAGTATAACCAGTCTCAAATTGCATCAATCAAGTAATATCGAGGCCAAATTAAAGAAAATGGCTGTTGGTAGGCCCAAAATAGCACAAATCACACAAAGATGAACTAAATTGAAAGGGAAAAGGAATTTACCTGCTTCGAAGCAACGTCGTTTTGGATAAAAACGCCCTCTTTTTAATCAACTCCTTTTTCTTCCATCGATGCTTCTTCTTCCTTTTTTTCTCTCCGCCCTTCCCTTTCAACTGAAAACAGCGCCTCTCCCTCCCGATAGCTTCGCCAAAGCTCGATCAAAAAGCCCCCTTTTCGACAAAATAAGACCCGATTCGTGATACCCACCCTCTAAAATTAAAACCCCTCTTTTAATTCGAAGAAAAAAGTCAGATTTGGATTCTCCAAACGAAGAATAGAGAACGGCCTAGGGTTCTAAAAGAAGCAAGAAAAAAGGTTCAACTTGGGTGTTATTTCGAGCAAATGTCTTTCCTTTTTCAGGTATGGTCTTTTTCCATTTTTTCTTTGCGATTCAAGAGAGTCTCTGAGAGGAAAAACACTTCAAATTTTTGTGTGTCATGGAGGTATATTTTTTAGAGAAAGTGTGTGTGGAGAAGAGAAAAAAAGCCTAAGATCTGGAGGGTATGATCGTGTGTTGTATATTTGTGAGCAGTCTACCAAATGAGAGGTTGTTGCAGCGTCGAGAGAGAGGGTTTGAGTTTTTTGTGATGGCCGAGAGGTTCCGAGAGCTATGTGTATTCTGTTGTTGTGAAGAGGGGGAAGGTCGGAGTCTGTGGCAGAGCTTTCGAGAGTGAGAGCAATTTTTTTCTTTAGTGTCGTGTGTACAGAGAGAGGTGTTCCAGTGTGGGTATGGGAGTCAGAGAGAGAAAATGGGAAGGTAAGGAGTGGAGAGGTCTTGGAGATGAGATGGTGTGAAGAATCTGTTTGTTGTGTGTTTTTTTTCTGTGAAGAATCGAGAGAGAGCTTGCAGTGTGTAGTTTTTCCAGGTGTGTGTGCAGAGAATAACAGAGAAGATCAGGATGAGATCAAGAGTGGTATCCCGAGTGAAAAGGATTTTGGGCAGAATGTTTGAATCCAAAAAAAAAAGGAGTGGGATTTTTCAGTGTGGTGTTGATAGGGAAGGAAGATTGTGAGAACAGCTTCTCTGTATTCGAAGAATTCAGTATGTGTGAGGATTATGACGAGATGTGAGCAGATGAGGATGATCCTCTGTATAAGGACAGAATTTGAGGGAGAAGAATCGGGTATGTAGAGAGAGGGCCGTGAGCTGTGTGTGAGAGGGAGAGAAAACTGCTGTGTGCTGTGTATCCCTTTTTTTTGGTTCCATGGATCCAATTCTAACCATTTTTTTGTCTTTTTCTGTGCAGGCCAAATGTTGTTGTGATCCTCCAGAGCTACTGATATGTGCAGATAAATGTTGAAGGGATGGTGAGCTGGCAGAGGACTCCAAGTGAATTCCCAATCCTCAACTTCTTTGTTGCTCTCTGTTAGCTTTTCAATTTCCTGATGTATGCTCATGATTTGTTCACTTCACCCACCTTTGTCTTGCATTTCCTTTGCTTGTAAAGCACGCCCTGATGACCTTTATTCATTCTCATCAATGTTTATGCTTGATTGGCATTTGTATGCTCCTGATTTTGACCTCTCCTAATCTGCTATTTTTTTGGCAATTTTTGACATTGTGGATTTGATTTGCTGACTTGTGCAAGCCTTGCTTCACTTTTAAACTTTGCTTATCAAATGTAATGCCCATGTGATGCTTCTGTTTCATTGCCTTGCTTCAATTTTCTACGTCTTGTTTGTAGGTGGGCGACAAACTCAGTCACAAGTACTTAAGGCAAACCACTTGGTCATTGGGACAAGTTTAAGAAACACAAAGTGCTTGAAGAAGAAGAGCGAATTCATCAAGGAAATGTAATGCCCAAGGAAATGTGGAGTCATGGCATCCCATTTTTAATGTATTGAACCTAAAAAAATGAAATCTTTTTGTATTTTTGCTATTTCCATTTTTGTATTTTTATAGTAACAATGCTATATGTAAATTAAAAATGCAATTTCTAATTCTAATCATGCAAGCTATAATCCAACTAAATTAATATGACCCAAAGTGGTTTACCAATTGATTCTGCACTAAGCCAAGTGACCAAAGTATCAAGGCTCAATTACTAATTAGGATCATGTAAATGCAAATGTGAGATTAATATGCGAAAATGTGATACAAATATGCAAAAGAATACAACAATTCTTTTGGAATTTCCTTGAATTCAAAATGCAATCTACCAAAGATTTAAACATTAAAATTTGCGTGCTAACTTGAGAAATGGAGTAGAAATGACCATAATGCCTCCCTTGAAGTATAAATGACCAAAATGCCCCTGGACGTGCAACTGACTAAAATACCCCCTGAATGTGAAAATGACCAAAATGCCCCTGGATTTTTGATAATGACCAAAATGCCCCTAGTTGATTCTAATGCCAATTAAGAAATAAATTGATTTAAATTGAAAGGATATGGACAAAAATGGGTGATTACAGCTGCCCCTCCTTGTGTGCTTTCTAACTATCAGGGAGTGTGCAAAAGAGTAGTTTGTATACTTTCTGAGAGTTAGAAAGTGCTCAAAGACGTAGACACCCATCCCTACTGCCGAGTCAGACATTTACTTTTCTTTTTACTTCGAAATGGACCGTCTCGCGATCAACTTCTTTGAATTGTCTTCCAATCTAATATTAAAAGGACCGTCTTCCGCTTATCCTTTGAACTGAATTCCAATTCAATCTCAAAAGGTCCTTCTTCTGCTTATCCTTTGAACTGTCTACCAATTCAATCTTAAGGGGACCATCTTCCACTTATCCTTTGAACTGTCTACCAATTCAATCTTAAAAAGGTAATGCACCGTATGGAAACGGATGTGGCTTGTGGAAAAGCCTACGTTGATAACTGACTCGTATGGAAACGAATTTGGCTTGTGGAAAAACCTATGTTGATAATTGACTCGTATGGAAACGAGTTTGGCTTGTAGAAAAGCCTATATTGATAATTGACTCGTATGGAAACGAGTTTGGCTTGTGGAAAAGCCTATATTGATAATTAACTCGTATGGAAACGAGTTTGGCTTGTGGAAAAGCCTATGTTGATAATCGACTCGTATGGAAACGAGTTTGGCTTGTGGAAAAGCCTATGTTGATAATCGACTCGTATGGAAACGAGTTTGGCTTGTGGAAAAGCCTGTGTTGATAATCGACTCATATGGAAACGAGTTTGGCTTGTGGAAAAGCCCATGTTGATAATCGATTCGTATGGAAACGAGTTTGACTTATGGAAAAGCCAAAACATTCGGATGAAACCGATGTAAAACTTTGAGAATTGAATTTGAACCACATGGAAGTGATTTTGGAAGAAAATACCTTTGGAAAATAACTCTGAATCTGATGTTGTAACTGAAAACTTCTTGATTGATGATGAAAAAGGAAAAATGTGCGGTCAACTTGAAAAATAACTCTGGTCTGATGTTATGACTAAAACTTCTGGATTGTTGCTTCGAATCCTTGCTTTCTTGACTCTGCTTCATTTCTACTCTTTTTGATTTGTCCTTGAATTTGCTTTCTTGTTCATGCTGAGGTCTCCATTTTTGCCCCTGGATCTGACTTGAATAATATGCTTCGAAAGATTCTTTTGCTTATCCCACTACTCCCTGTATCCATCCCCTTTTTCTCTGTAACAAAATTTAACCAAAATTTAAATTGCGGATATCAATTATGTAAGTGAAACTCTTCGAAACATGTCATAAAATCATGAATGTTGCCCCTATGTGATCATCATGAAATATGTGCCCCAAACAATTTAGGCTGGAAGAAAAACTCATTTTCTACGAAAACTTTGTTAAACTTGAACTCTAAAGAGAATTGGTGGTCACCACTTAAATGCCATTTGAAAAGCGAATTTTGATCTTGGACTCACAACTGGAATGCAATCTTACTTTGAAAAGCGAACTTTAATCTTGAACTCTCAAATGGAAAGCAATTTTATTTTGAAAAGCGAATTTTGATCTTGAACTCTCAAATGGAAAGCAATTTTATTTTGAACAGCGAATTTTGATCTTGAACACATAAATGGAAAGAAATCTTGTCATAGAACTTCTTGCTTGGAAAACTCTTTCCTAAGACATGATTTGAGTCAACACTTTGTGAAAGGTCTAGAGATTTGAAAATTGTCGAAGAGAGGTATCGCTTCAAAGAATTGGGTTCCTTTGGCAAAGCTGAAGCGTTCGATGCTTGAAGATAACTCATTGCTCACTATGATAGAAGTATCATCTTTCCATTTCTTTGTTGAAACTGTGGGTGGCTCATTGATTTCCCATTCTTGCTCTAGACTGCCCTTTCGGGTTTTCACCCTAGAGCTCCTTTTTTTTTGGCACTTGGAAAACTCTAAATTCACCCGAAAACTTTTCTTAAAAGTTTTGACCCAAAACATTTTGCAAAAAAGGACTGTTATTTTTGTTGAGGAAAAATCTCTTTTCGAATGTCCTCACTTGATCAAAGATGGACTTTTATTAGGCACGTAACGTAGGCTAGGGTTCTGGGTTGCCGAAGAAAGGATATAAAGGCTCAAAAACGTGTTTGAGGGCATTTGAATCAATGATCATTTTTTTGTCATGTGAAGGATTTTATCATACCAATTGTCCTTTGCTCCATCAATCAATTCTCTTTTAATTTTGATTTTGATTTTTGATTTTTTTTTTGATGATTTTTTGATTGATTGATTTTTTTTGAACTTCTTAGTGGAGCGGACTTAATCACTATGGGGATGCCCCATTCAAATATTGAATGCACACCCTTTCCTTCGACGCTGATCCTCTTTCACTTTTGCCCCCCAATGTGGAGGGTGATTCTTGATTAGGGTTTATCTGAAAAGAAATCAATTAGGCTCAAAGGGGGACAACAATGGATATTTTTCTACAAGTGAAGGGAATATGAAAGAAGGCCAATTATCACTTCAAGATCGAACATCTTCATTGAAGAGCATTCTTCGAGAAAACGAGTTTCAAAATCATTTTTTGGAAATCAATTTTATCAAAATCTTCTTTTGAAAACCATGACTCTTTTGAAAACCATTTTGTTGGACTCCTCTAGATATTCCAAGTGCCTTTATTTTCCTTTTCTCATTTTCAATTTTTCAATTTTTCATTCATTTTGATTTTTTTGGATTATTGGGAAATCATGACAGAAATTCGTACCACCTTTCATTGAAATGACCTTCCTAATGATGAACCTGAGCGAATTGATTTGCGCTCTTTGAATTGTGCACTGCTTCGTCTGGTTGAAAAAAATATTTGGGATATTGAAAATTATCCTGGATGATTTAAGGGACAATTGAGAAAATTGAAATTCAACCATTTTGCCCTCAAGGCATTGTGATAACATTAACAATACGCCCAAATTGCCCCTTTCAGAAGAAAACAAGACTATGGTGTTGGGCTCCAAGAGAATGGGTTTAATCTGGAATTTGAAGGAATTTTGAAGTGTGGGAGCAGTGTTGACGTCAATCGCATTGTCTCCTTAAAACCTCCTTTTTTTTTGAAAACATGGATTCAGTCACCTCGAAATCATTGTTTTGACCAAAACTGATTTTGAAACACCTTTTGATTAAATCACCGTCATTCTTTTACTCACAGCTCGAAATCATAGTCTTGATTAAAACTGATTTTTGAAAATTTTGATTAAAACTCATCATTCCTTTGCTCATAGTCCAGATAAAGGCCATTGACTCTTCCACAAACATGCTTGATTCAGTTTTAGTGGTAAACACCAATCCATTTCAAAAGCATATGATTAATTATCCGAAGGAACCATCCCTTTATTATCATTATCCTTTAATGCAAGCTCATGCAAATACTTACAAAGAGTCCTCATATCTACCAAATGCATGTTTGAAGGTAAATGAAAAAGGTAAGGAAAGTGCCCCTATTTGGCACCCATCTCTAAGATTGAAAAGATCCAAAGTAAATCGGCTTGTCATGAGCTCTGTCTGCGATGTCAACATCTGTGAAATTGCAAATGCTTTAAGAAATGAAATGATGTATGATAATGAGTGATGCGACAATGTTCTAATACTAGGAAATGCATCCACTTTATTACAAAAACACCGAAGTGAAACAAAAGCCCACACAACTATCCTAATGCTCTTGGGCAGAAAGATCAGGGATCCTAATCTGAAACCAATCTCTGCTGTTCCATTCACTCCGATAACTATCCAATGTTGACCATGCTCCGATTAGAAACTCAACAACCCTGCTTTGATCAATGTTTGTACTCTCTTCTTCAAACTGGTGCAATCCTCCGTGGAATGACCTTGAACATTCTTATGGTATTCGCATTGCACCTTGTGATCATACCACATGGGATAAGGAGGCTGCATGGGTTCCACATACACTGGTTTCACAAGGCCCTGCTGGATGAGTTGATGAAGCAATTCTGTATAAGTCATGGGAATTTGGGCAAACTTGAATCTATCCTGGTGAGACATGTATCCCAATTTGTTGGTCCTTTGGAATGGTTGGTTCTGAACCAAGTGGAGATATTGGCCTTTTCTTTGATTCTCGAGCATACTCGTGAGATTGAAAGCTTGGTTGAGGAACCGACTGGTATGGATAGGGACCTTGATTCACATATGAGTTGTTGGTGGAAGTGGTGGATGGGTAGGGTACGGGTTATATGGCCCCGAATAATCAAACTGTCGTCCTCTAGAACTGCCTAACGGTGCTTCTATGCCACTCTGCATCCCAGTTCGACCCTTCCTTGATTCTGGCTTTTTCCTGTTTCTAACCTTTCTTGACCTGAAGTTGGCTTGATTGAGGAGGTATGAGGTATCAGTTGGCGGTTTAGGCACGAATGGGGTTTGAACAACAAGTGGAGAATTTGACTGGTTGGGATTGATTTGGTTGGGTTCAGCACTTCCAAATTGCCCCATACCAATACCGTCTACTGTCATGTCTTGCCCTTCTGACACTGGATGATCTTTTTGCAGCGCTTTTCCCTTCAATTCCACTAGCTGATGCTCCATTATGCTCATCTGCTTTCGCAATTCCTCATTCTCCTTCTTCAACTGCTGGTATTCAGCTAACTGCTCCCCTTCCATTGCCCCTTTTTTCCGATGAATCGTCCAGAAACTGAATTGGATTTCAAGAACCATCAGAAACCTTAAAGAATACTGCTCTCTTATTGTGGAGTGATGCTAAAGTTAAATGGGATGCATGAATGAATGCCATGGCATGATGAATGAATGTATGAGGTAAAAATGGATGTGTGATGCCTTCAAAGGATGAGTTTGTACAAACAAAAGAAGGATCGAACTGAACTCATATAACTTCCTCTTTTCATTGAAAGCAACCGCCATTACATTGTACTATAATACTCTACTTCTTGACAATATACAAGAGTAAATACAAAAATGGCTAAAACTTAAACGACCCTCTTTGATATCCTCAGGATGAGCATGTGCAATTCAAATCCTCTTAAGACGAGATTACTGGGTATTTCTCGAGGCCTCTCCAAATCTAGATGATGATGTTTGACTGAAATTGCAATTTCCATCTGCCTTAAAGACTAATTCTCCTTCCTTGATCAACCTTTGCACCTTTTCCCTCAACCTTGGGCATTTTTCAGTAGAGTGACCTTGAGTTCCCGAGTGATAAGCACAATAAGCATTGGCATTGTACCATGGTTGTGGGTGCCTCATTGGCTTGGAGTGAGGTAGGAGTGCAATCAGACCTTGTTGCAAAAGCTGAGGGAACAGCTCAGTATAAGTGCAAGGGATTGGTATCAAATCCGTAAGCTCAATAAGTTCCCTTTTTGGACTTGGGGGTTGAGACCTTGGCTGGGTCTTTGGCTGAGATTTTGGCCCATGGATGGGTGATCGAAATGAAGTGTTTGGCCGGACATTTGGCTGATGATAAGGTCGAGGCTGATGAAAGTCAAATGAGTTTCTACCCTGACCAGCGTTCGGTGAATGGTAGGCGGAGGGTAGGCAGGTGGGTTATTTGGCTGGACAAAGTTGTTCTGTGGTTGCATTACACCAAAAGATTCCACGTTTGGAATGTAAGACTTGAGCTCTTCCACTTGCTTGGTCAACTCATCCATCCCTTTTGCGATCTTGCCCAAGCTTTCTACCTTGTCTAAGCTTGCAGCGACTTCATTAGAATGTTCTGACTTCCCATAATTAGAGTGAATTTGTTTTACCGGTTTCTCTAAAGAAAGAAGTTCCTGAGCCCCTTCCAAATCTCCGCCCTTTATCAACAACTTTAGAACATGCCCCTTCAGCTTGTCAATCTCCTCAGTTTACTCTTCTTGCTTGCATTTCAGCTTGATTATCTCTTTTTCCATCATCCTCTGGTCAAACTCCAACTACTGCACCCGAACTTCCAGTGGCCAACCCATACTTCCTCAATATTTCTGGACTTCTGACGAAACAACTGTGATGATGCATAACAAACCCTGAATAAGTGGTACTTACACATGATCTCGATAGACAAACTATGTACAATGATGCGCCAACTCAAAAATGATTATGATAATGCAAGATGGATGCATGAACATATACACAAATGTTATGATAACTTGTCAAATTGCGAAAATGATAATGCAATACAACATGGCAATCTATATTAATAAACAAATGAATGACATGGATATGCATGATCAATTATAAAATGCATGAGACTGTAAAAATGATGCCATGATATGTAAAGATAAAACCTGTAACACAAAAACATATGCAGAAAGATAAGACAACAGGGCAGAGACAAAAACTATGCCCCTTTTATTCTTGAATAACAAAAACTTTTTATTTTCCTGAAAAATCAAAAGGACGAAAATGCCCTTGGGGCGGGTGGTCTATTTATTAAGAGTAAAAGGGGTTACTCTCTACAGTCCTTATTTTGAAAAACGAGAGGTAAGGGTAAGAGATGTTCCTTATGTGTACCAACTTATATGCTGGCTTGGTCCACTCAAACCTAAGAGGTTCCCAATTTTGACCCGGCAAAGTCTCATTGGGGGGAGATCTTTCGCACAACCTGCCCGGGGACCTGTTTGGTCCCACGAAGGCTCGCTTATTACACCTCCCAAAATCTAATCAAGGTGGCCAAAATGTAAATGCAAGATGCAATCTAAGTGACGTGTGTGAAGGAACAACCTACCATTGCCCTAAAACTACACATGACAGACCTAGTAACTAACCACAACAGAAGACAAAGAAAACAACAAGATGAGTGAAGATAGCAATAATATCAAAGCACAAAAGCAGTAAAACATCAAACAAACAAAACAAATCGAAACAAAATAAGGCAACCAATTTATTAACCCTAGATCTTGTTTAAAATAAGTGAGGCCTGAATCTCTAAACTGTCCCCAGCGGAGTGGCCAAGCTGTCAAAACGTTCGGGTCCGGGGAACCTTGATGAGACGACGTTGGAAAGGAGTCGCCACTAATCTTTTTTGCCTAGGTGTGATTAGCCACCTATCTTATTATTAAGTCTAATATTAACCTAAGCTTGGCGAAGGTAATACTAAACCTAATACAGTCTGCTTAACCAGAGTCTCTGGGTTCGGAAGTCGGTTATGGTCGGGGAAGGATTAGCACCCCCGAGACGCCCGTCAAATGACGGTACCTCTAGTCTAAACTAAATCTAATGGGTTTTATACTAAAGGTTGCTTTTAATCCTAATCTTGATTATTAAAAGGGTTATAAAAAGAAAATAAAATCATTTTTGAAAACGATGTCGAGAATTCGAAGAATATAATCGAACACTGTCGATTAATCCAATCACGATTATCTTTCACTGTTTGCTCTCTTGTTGATCCTTTTCTCTTCAAAAAGGAAATTTTGAAAACGCTGTGACAAAATCTTTTTACCATTTGATTTTTCTAAAAACTTACCAATTTTATTAATTTCCAAAAATCTCCTTTCGGATTTCTTTATTTTCCAGAACCTTCTTCTAGAATTATCCAAACTTTTATTTTCCAAAATCTCCTTTTGGGTTTACTTAAAAAGGGTTCTATTTGAAATTGCTTACCTTGAAATCTCTTGATTTACTAATTTCTTAATTTTGAAAATCGAATAAGAGAACACTGATTTTTGAAAAATGTTTTTTGGAGAAAAATGATCTTTTTGTATTTTCTTGATTATGCTTAATCTTAGAAAGAAAAGTAAGACTGAATGCAGATGATGCATGGACTAGTATATTTTAG
Source organism: Corchorus olitorius (assembly GCA_001974825.2). NCBI lineage: Eukaryota > Viridiplantae > Streptophyta > Magnoliopsida > Malvales > Malvaceae > Corchorus > Corchorus olitorius. Next base: position 97 of record AWUE01022840.1, on the reverse strand, counting down.
TCTTTTAATTAGTAAACAACGATATGCTTGAAATTAACCCGAGACCCTTCCCACGCATTATGGGGGTATCTCGGGGATAATCCAATCTCGGAGTGGG